>LIEC01011322.1:52041-66243 GCA_001925005.1 Drosera capensis
CTATTTACTCACTCAGATGTCGAAGCCTGACCTCATGGTTAGGAGGGGAGTGGCTTATCACTGAGCCAACTCCACTTGACAACGATAGAATTAATAAGGAACGAATTCCTTTAATGAGCCATCGGGATGGGTCTATGGGATTTTTCACTGTAAGTTGGGACTGGTTAGAGATTAAGCAACTTTTGGTAGCCATCTTTTTAGGAGATTAATAGGAAATGTTTAGTGTATTTTGACGATCGATTTAGGAGAGTGGGGCTTTTGTTATGTTTGTTTGTGTCTGCATTGTCGAATCTGTGGATTGGATTTAGGCTGACGGTGGCTTACAAAATTCGTTTTGAATCTTCGAATCTATCTTTACAAAGACTATGTTATTCACTTTCTCTATGAGTTTGTTAGATTCGAGGGAGTTCATGAATCATGATTGAAAAGCTAAATCAGTTGTCTTTGCTAGATACTCTTACATTTACGCTCCCTCCCATGAGTTCTTGAAATGTTCTCCAATTATGTCATCCTGTGTCCTGAACGTACAGCAAAGTGTGATTTTGGGCATGCCTAGTAGGCTATTATAACGCAGGTTTGTTTTCTTGTTTCATTTCCATAACAGTAATAGAACCTGGTTAGCATGACTAGTCAAATAGTGTATTGTTGTATGCTGACTTTTTAGCAAGAGGGTTGGCAAGTGAGTGACAGTCATTCAGCAGAGGAGGCCGGTTTGCCTGTTTCAGATCGGTAGATCTAGGAGAGATGGTGTAGATCCACAGTGTGATATGCATAAGATTTTGTGACTTGTCAGCTTTATTTAGTTTTTTTTTTTTTTTTTGGGTGGAATGATGGATAGATGCCATCTTTCTTTTCTGTTATAAGAGTTGCTGATGACTAGTGATTGGATTTGCAGCTGACTCCAAATATATATGGCACTCTCTTGGTCAATGCAGCAGGTGGTATTCCCGGAAGAAGTGGCTTGATGCCAAGCGGTACGTTCCTCAGACCTTTACCTCCTCTTTTTTTTTTTTTTTTTGTTGGTTTCTTGGTTATACCATGAGGAGATCCGGAAATGCTTAGAAAAGCTAGCTTGTTCACGCTGACACTGAATTTTCCCCCTTTGCGAGCTGTGCTGGTATGAAACCAAAGTTGTATGCTTTTGGCTTTCTGCAATTTTTATGAGGCCCGGATGTTATTTGTCTGAACAAGCTTTGAAAATATGTCAGGCAATGTGGGTGCTATGTACTCGACACTAGCTCATGATGCTTCTACGGGACCTGAACAAAAGAAGGCGACCCCAGCTGCTTCGTTCCGCCCATTATCTCCTCATCTTGTTGTTTATAAGCCACAGGTGAATTCGGTGGTTTCAATTGCCAATAGAATCTCTGGGATTCTCCTAACAACCATCGGTCTGTCCTATTATTTTCTTGTTTTGAAGATGGGTTCAATCTGCTTCACTCATGAGAGTTTCTGCCAGCTTCTCTTTTACTCATCGAAGCTCGTCCCAATCACTGTTGAGATCTCCGCCTTAGCTTTTGCTTATCATGTGATCTATGGAATTCGTCATCTATGGGCGGATTTTCGCGGTTAGCTATCTGAAGTTAGGGGGAAATGATTGCATCAACTGTTCGAATTAACGGTTGTATTTTATTTTAACTCCTTTCTCGGAGAATGCTAAGTAAATTTCATCTTGCTGTTGCCATGCTATATGTCTTTATCAAATGTTTTGCTTTGGTGAGATGGTCTTGCAAATACTTAGCCATCTCTGTCTGAGTGTTGTTTTTGTATGAAGTATGAACTGGAGTTTCTCATTGAAAATAGATTGAATGGGAGTCGCTCTTTTTCTTCGTCTCCCACCTGCAGGGATGTTGATCAAAAACTGATTTTCCTGATCTCAATTCGAGAGAGAAGACAGGGAACTCAACCTCGGTTTCCAAGGAAACGTAGATGTTGGTGATATTCTTTGGTCGTCTACGAAACATCTTAATACAGTCATAGGAAACCGAACAGGAAACTTATAACGCAAAACGAGGAAAAACTTTGTCAAGAAGAATTTTGATTTGTGTTTTTGGACAATCAAATAGTTTTATTGCGGAAACTTTGATGCTCTGACAATCTTGATAGAGATTTTATATTCCATTAATGTGTTCGTTTGATCTCTGTGTCATTCTGCTTAGATGATGTTGAGGATTAGTAGTTGGGTTTCGACATTGGTTGCTGACTTGGCTGAGATTTTTGATCTTTTGTTCTGTGTTCTGTTTGTTTTGGTGTTTATTCTGTCTGTCATGTAGTATATATACGATCTTATGAACTGCGTGTGTGATCTTTAGTTGTTATTATTGCTTTCAATTGTCATTGTTTGTCTCGGTCTTTATTTAGTAGTCATGTAGTACTTATGTGATCTTAGTCAGGTTTCAACGTTTATTGCGGACTTAGCAGAGATTTCCGATCCGTTGTTCTCTGTTTATGATGCGTATAGTTATTATCGGTTTCAATTTTGATTTGTTTGTTTTGATGTTTATTCTGGTGTCATGCAGTATCTATCTCTGGATGAGGCTTACGACCTTTTTATTACCTCATATATTTTAGCTGTGTGGTAAGCTGAACGACGTGGATTATCATTATAGAAACTATGAAAGCGCTACACGGCAAGCGTATTGTTCGTTGTGAAATATCACATGCCCTTGCTCAGAAATCAATGTACGATATGTTGTCTTTTATAATTATCCATCAGTATCATTCTCACATTTTTGCTGGAGCAAGTCAATTAAATTGCACAAAATCAATCATGGTACACTAGTGACATTTTTTTTTTTCCATCATTTATGTTTGTTATGAGATTTTACTGATCAAGTATTCGTTTTTTATAGGTACTAATGTGGTATTAACTTTGTGTTCTTATCATTTTTCATAGAGGTTAAAAATACTCTGGTCACTTTCTTTAGAAATGAGCTTGATGTGTCATAGCGAGTAGATTATGGTGTCCTGTTTCAGGACATAGACCGCCAGAAACTCACAGCTTTGTCGAGTGATAAAACTTTCTTCTTGCCTTTACGTGATAACCTTTTTTACAGTCTCAAGATAACAATCCATGTCTCTGTCTTCGGATTCAGGTGTTTGATATGATGAATTGTGCAAACTTGGAAGATTTCTGCAAGATGACAGCTTGTATGATTAATCTGACTTGTTAAAGATTACACAGCATTGTCGATAGGCAAGATGTAATCTGTGATAGTTTCATTCCGATGCCTCACCATTCCTGCTTTAGATTGATAGGGTTACAAATTCGACCTCAAGATTTGATTAGAGAGTTTCTATCTTCCTAAATGAAGGTGAAGTGGCTTGCGTGCCTACTTCAGCTCTTGGAAGAGCTGGTTCACTAGGAAGAATTGCCCGGGCAGAACAAGGCTCTGCAAGAAACGTAGCGGGTTCGGATGAGTCGTCCGTGTCGTCTACGCTATTAAACCTTTGGGTTACAACTCAAAAATCAATTCACAATTCCAATCCCTTATTCAATTAGCAGCTGATTTTTGACAGTTTTGTGGAAATCAATGTAGTTGAATTGCAACCCATTTTCAAGATTTACTGACAATATCTAGGCTATCACTTTGAGCATCAATACGAATCACTAACGTGCACCAGTCGATTCGGATGGTCTTTTGTTGATGATGAAGATCGCTCGAGGTTAGTATGAGTTTGTAGGTAATTTCGTGTTCTGTCGACAGCATCTTTTCGTTATCCAGCGTCGTTTTTCGTCGCATTATTCCCTACTTTAGCTCACTGTTTATTCAACATTTATGCCTTCCAGTTCTTATATTATACTCCTGTTTAAATCACATAAGGCCACTCTGCTTCCTTGAGCAATGGGCTTTCGACTCGATTCCTTTTTATACAGATCAGTTTTTGTTCCATGTCTTGACCAAGTTGGAAACCTTCTTCAAAGGGCCAAAGTCAAGGAGGAAAACTGAAAGATGTTTTCACGTGAACAATTCTTGGACCATAGCAACATGTGGTTCCCTCTTTTCCATGTGCTCGGACTTCTCCCTTTTAATAATAATCCATTTATTTCAAATAAAATTCGATTTATAATTATGTGATTTTTGCATCGTTGTTAAGTCGACTAGTCCTTTCGGTATAATTAAGAAGGATCGGATCGATGATAAACAATATCATCGGTAGTTGGTTCTATGTATCGTCCTTCCCCCACCGTATATTTGACACAGGTATGGTTTCCTGTCTTTCTCTTTTTAGTTTCGACACGTCATGTTCTTATAACTCTATAATCGAACTTGTTGCAATTGTGGGAGACCATTTTGGGAAGCTTGTGGGCCACAACAGCTGTGACCACCTGTAATACCCAAGAAAATGTTTAAATGGTTTGATAGTACTACCTATATCAATAAAGTGCATCTTTTTTTTCGGTAGTCCATCACATTAAAACTCCACAGTTAAACGTGCTTGACGTGAAGTAATTTTGGGATGGGTGATCTCCTGGAAAGTTTCTCAGCATGTGTGCAAGTGAGGACAAAGCATACTGAAAGGACTAGTGTTGATATGTGAGGTCAGTCCTGAACCTAAAAAAGGGTTTTTTGATGACGACCCACCCGCATGCTGAATCTGAGTATCCGGGTCAGCCGGGACATTACACTACCCTAGGCGAAAGGGTAAAGCAACAATTAAATAATGAAGCAAAACGAACACTCTCATAAAGTCACAAGCATCACTCCAATGCCAAGAAACAATAAATGCAACAACATCCCACGCAACAACCTCAGTGTGCCCATAAACTTCAAACCCAGCTCACGCCCAGCGAAACATCACAATAATTCTCCAAATCAGACAACGAATTCTCATGCTATGCACAAACAAACTCTCTCTGCACTTTATCCCCTCGACCCCACTTGTGTGAGATCTTCATATACTTTCCACCATTTCCGCACCATCTTGCATCAGGAAACGCTTGTCCGTTATAGCAACGGAGTTATATTATAACAAGGAAGATAAAATCGCGTACATCTAACTCATTTTTTTTATGCCGTTTATGCCCACAACCCCACTTGAAATCTTCTTATACTATCCACCATTTCCACACTTTCTAACGTCTTCTCTCGAACCTGTCATCCTGTGGTCAGCTCAAACCCAGCAATGGAGGATGATACTGATGAAAGGTGGGTGAGGGTGAGGAGGCCAATGGAGAAAGACATATGGAACCCGAGATCCGAAATGACGGGATCGGAGGAGGAAGATGCGGCGAGGCCCCTCAAGATCACGTTTAACACGCCAGCGGGGCACTGGACGGATGCTGTCCCGATCGGGAATGGGAGATTGGGTGCTATGGTTTGGGGCGGGGTGGCGGCTGAGACTTTTAACCTCAATGGTATGAGAAACTTGTATGTCCCTTTGCATTGGTTAAGTTGAACTTCTATGTTTTTTTTTTTTTTGTACCTTGTCAACTTTTTGCTTACCGGGTGTTATATTTTTCGAAGATGTATTGAATATCTTGTACAACAGAAGCACATTGGGGACTTACCAAACATTGGACTTGGGTACATTCCATGCAATAAAGCAATAAAGAGGTTCAGTTAGAAATTAAACTAAACTCTGCCCCGTTCAGATTTTCAATACTTGCCGTTAATGTGCAACTCCTTTTATGTGTGGGGTGTGTTTATACACAAAAGTTGTTTTTTCTTAAAAGAAAATTCCGAAAGATTTCTCCTCACTCAATCGAATAGCATCATATTGAAGCAGTGTAAACTGGGTGATAGCGATTTCTCGATCCTCTTCGACAAGGTTTCGCGTTAGTGACGATGAAAATTTTCAATGTGCTTTTCTCCCAACAGAGGACACTCTTTGGACTGGAATTCCAGGAGATTGCACGGACCCGAATGCTCTGGAGGCAGTAGATGAGGTCCGGAAGCTCGTTGACGATGGCAACTATGCTCAAGCTACTTCTATGGCAGATACCAAGTTGTCTGGCAATCCTTCTGATGTAAGTTACTCATCTGGGTTTGATCTTAGGAGTTCAATGCAATCGAGTAAATCTATACCGCAAAGTAGTCAACAGATAAGCCAAATACAAAAGGTTGCACGGTCTTTCATGAACCTTGGCCATCAAGGTGGTGAACCTGGCGGTAAGTCGATCGAACCAAGTGGGATACTATGGAACAGCCCTCACGGGTTTAACGTTGTTTCGTGATTAACAATGTGTCGTGGTGCTACTGATATATGTTGATTTGTGACTGTAATGTTGCCTTGAAACGAATGTAGGTATACCAGCTCCTAGGGGACCTGACGCTAGAGTTTGATCACTCAAATGCTGCATACACGGAATCAACTTACCTCCGACAACTGGACCTGGATACTGCCGTGGCATTGGTTAAGTATAATGTAGGTGACGTCGAATTCACAAGGGAGCACTTTGCATCAAACCCGGATCGAGTCATTGTGACCAAGATATCGTCGAGCAAGCCAAGGGCTTTATCTTTTACAGCATCTTTGGATAGCAAGATGGATCATCATTGTACACGAACGGTAATAACCAGATCGTCATGGAAGGAAGCTGTCGTGGGATAAGGATTCCCCCGAGAGTTACTTCCGAAGGCGATCCAAAGGGAATCCAATTCTCAGCTGTTCTTGATGTTCAGATTGGTGGGACCAGTGCGTTGATTCGTGAACTCAAGGGTGCGAAGCTTAGAATTGAATCCTCGGATTGGGTGGTTCTCCTCGTGTCAGCATCCTCTTCGTTTTCAGGGTCATTCACCAAGCCTGAGGATTCACTTAAGAACCCAACCACAGATGCTTTCGATGTGTTAAATTCAGTCAGGAAACTGTCTTACTCTGATATCTATGCGCGTCACCTCGATGACTATCAGAATCTGTTCCATCGCGTGTCCCTGCAGCTTTCCAGACACACCAAGACGATGGGTGATAAGGTGGCGGCTGATCCCAATATTTCAACTTCAGCGAGGGTTCGATCATTTCAAACAAATGAGGATCCTGCACTTGTGGAGCTCATGTTTCAATATGGCCGCTATTTGCTGATATCATGTTCTAGGCCAGGAACCCAGCCGGCGAATCTCCAAGGTATCTGGAACAAGGATGTGGAGCCGCCATGGGATGGTGCTCCTCACTTGAACATTAACCTTCAAATGAACTATTGGCCTTCGCTGCCTTGCAATCTCAGCGAGTGCCAAGAACCGCTATTTGACTACATGGACTCTCTATCTATCAATGGGACCAAAACTGCGAAAGTGAACTATGAGGCGAACGGATGGGTAACGCACCAAGTGTCTGACATATGGGCGAAGACATCCCCTGACCGCGGCCAAGCTGTTTGGGCCTTTTGGCCGATGGGCGGTGCATGGCTTTGCACTCATTTATGGGAACAGTATGCCTTCACCTTGGACAAGAAATTCCTAGCAAATAAGGCATACCCTTTACTTGAAGGATGTGCTTCTTTCTTGTTAGATTGGCTAATCAAGGGGCCTGATGGATTCCTAGAAACGAATCCGTCAACCTCTCCAGAGCACTCCTTCATTGCTCCAGATGGGAAGTCCGCGAGTGTCAGCTACTCTACGACAATGGACGTTGCCATTATTCGAGAGGTCTTTTCTTGCATTGTCTCTGCTGCAGAAGTTCTGGGTAAGAGTGGAGACGGACTAATAAAACGAGTTCTCGATGCTCAAACACAGCTCCCACCAACTAGGATAGCTCGAGACGGGTCCATCATGGAGTGGGTGAAGGATTTCCAAGACCCCGATGTTCATCATCGACATGTGTCACACTTATTTGGCCTGTTCCCAGGTCACACAATCACACCACAAAAGAATCCTGATCTCTGCAAAGCTGTAGATTACACCCTGTACAAGAGGGGCGAAGACGGGCCTGGATGGTCGACAACATGGAAGGCAGCTCTGCGAGCCAGGTTACATGATACCGACCATGCCTACCGCATGATCAAGCATTTGTTCAACTTGGTAGACCCGGATCACAAAGTTTCATTCGAAGGAGGTGTCTATAGCAATTTGTTCACGGCACACCCTCCTTTCCAGATTGACGCCAACTTTGGATTCTCTGCGGCAATCGCTGAAATGCTTGTACAAAGTACTCTCAAGGATCTGTACTTGCTCCCTGCTCTGCCGAGAGATAAGTGGGCGAAGGGTTGCGTCAAAGGGTTGAAGGCGCGAGGAGGTCTTACAGTCAATATCTGCTGGACGGAAGGAGATCTCAAGGAAGTCGGTTTGTGGTCGAAGGATTCAAATTCTGTTAAGAGGTTACATTATAGAGGCAAAACAATCATGGCCAGTATCTTGCCAGGAAAAGTCTATACGTTCAACTCGAAACTCAAGTGCGTGAGAACAAGTTTTCTTCCATAGGTTAGTTTTTACTTTTGAGAACACGGCGTAGGTAAGTGAGGTCTTACTCTTACAAAGGCACATCAGTTTCCATTATCTTATAAGAAGGAAATATGATCATGGAAAATTTTTGCTTCTTATTCAGTTGGTAATTGTACAGTATTTGCTGAGCAGCTCAAACCCAAAATCTCTAGCTTCTCACAAAGCTGCACAAAGCTATCGCTTCTGCACAGCATTCAGTTTTCGAGCAGGTATCTTAGTGTCGAAAGATTGGCATTTTAACGAAGAACTTCATGGTGCCATTGTTGCAATGGAAGCCATTGTTTTCACGCAAGCGAAGTAGTAAGGCCGCCACCAATCCAGCACAAACCTGAAGCCGTCACCAGCTCCTTGTGTTGGACGCGCCACTCTTATTGCTCCTCTGAAGCCGCAGTTTAGGTAGCTCCAGAAGTTTGCGAGCAAGTAGACGCTGTGCGATCCAACATTGCTCGGGGGATCATACTTGAACACTGCATACATGGTCCATAAGACAAGTAAGTTTATAAACGTGTTATGCAGATGTGAAACACTGATGATAGATGAATATTTGATATTACAGCTATTAAGAGCCAACTGTCATCAGCAAATACATTATAGGTATGTAGTTTACCTAAAACATAGTATAGGTATGTAGTTTACATACATTATAGGTATGTAGTTTACATTATAGGTAAATTGGAGCAGCCTTCAGTGCCCAATCTGAATAGTTGAAGCCGAAGCGCCATCCCTGAGAACCTGGTATAACAATGGTGTTGGGGCTGGGTCGAGTGTGGTTGAACCTGGTGTGATTGAACCAGACGTAGCCCCAGTTCTCCGGCCACCCTGGTTGAGTCATGTTCTGGTTTGTTATGCTTCTAGCTCCTACTACGCAAGTAGTTGTTGCGAGCATACAAATAACCAGAACTATCAAACAATTAACACCGTCCGAACTGAACCCAAAATCCATCTTCGGCTTTCGTGTTAGTTTCTGGCTAATGTTTGATGCCAATTAGCAGTGCATTTCGCTTCCCTGTGACAGGGTTTATATAGAGCATCTGAGGTCGAGCCTGTTGATTTTCGAATTGTTCATTTGATCAAAGGCCATAACTATATGTATGGTTAATGGGTAGGTAAAAGGAGGGCTTTGATGAATTTGGACCAATTCTGTTAGCTGCTTGTATTGAAATATGAAGCCAAGACTTGACATGCCACACAGAAATTTTTTGCATCAGTGAACAAAAATTGACCACCGCAACAAAATTTACAGCATTTTTATTGTGTATGAGCATAACAATGTGCCTGCCCTTGCCCTTTTGACTTAAACCAGCAAATAAGGAAAAACTGAGACTATGATTAGCTTTCTATCAAGAAATATGGATAACAAAATTGTAATATGGTCATGCTGATGCACTATGACGATGAAAATATGAAACAAAAGCAAAGCTTATGCTCAAAGAAGCACTGATCAATTAGTCAAGCTAGTCCTAAATATAACTTGTAGGCATATGGTTGTTTTGGGCATATCATATAACAACTAGCTCACCTTACATTGAGATAAGTCGATTGAAATATATCCGATCGAAACAACCTCCATTATCACAAAAGGATAAGAAGATTTACTTTGTACCAATCGCTATTGGTTTGATAATTCAAATGATAGTCGTTTTAGTAACATGTATTCCAATCTCATCAGAACCAGTTCTTATATCGACACAATCAATTTTATCAAAAATCTGAATTAATTATAGAAGGCTAACAATAACTTATATTCAACACTCTACTTGTGATGGTAATTTGTGATAAACAGGGAAGACACTATTGACAATATGATATCATATCAAAAATTTGAATAAGTGATAATAGATCCAAAAATATATATCTAACACCTTGAAAACATACTCGTAACTAGCAATTAATTTCATAATATAATACAAATGTAATAAATTTTTTTAATTAGTCTTTCATATGTTATTTTTTTATTGGTTAATAGCTATATGTATGTCAACATTTTATTGGATTTGAGTCAAATCATTAATAAGTATTATCAATTTGTTTTAACATCAAATATAATCATATTATATCACATCTATATATTAAAAAATAAAATAAAATAAATATATAAAAATAATATAAAAATCTATAATAACAAATGAATTCAAAAAAAACCTATATAACCCATGGTTTTCAGAACTTCAATCCTTACACTCATCGCTAAATACACAACCACTCAACAATGGCATGGCGCGTCGGCGGCGGTTCCCTCACGCGCTCTCTCATCTCCGCCTCACGGGGCGCCTCTCTCCGCCCCTCACCTCCCCTCCGCCGCCGCCTCCGCCCACCTCCCATCTCCTCCCCTCGCCACCGCCTTCCTTTCTCCCCCTCCAGGTATAAAACCCTAGAATTCTCCATTTTGATGTTTTGATGATGTTTTTTGGGAATGTGGCAGGAATTTCGGCGAATTAGGTTGCCTGCAGTCTGTATTGCCGCTCTGTGGGGTGCCGTGTCTGACGTCTCACGTGTCGGTGGAGTTGCGGGCGTATTGCGAGTTGTATCATGGTATCGTCGTCATTCGCGCTTGTCAGGATCGCTAGTGATTGTGTCTTTGTGAGTTGGTTTTTGAGGATTCGGATTTGATCATGATGCGGTGATGTTGAATGTGATGATGTTGATTAATTAACATGAATGTGATGATGTTGATTAACTTGATTTAGTTTTGATTTTGATGATTTGAATTTTCATTGAAGTTTTGTGAAAAGTTTGATTGTTTAGAGGAAATTGGAAATGGGATTATTTAATAGGGAATAATGGAGATGATGGGTGATGACGGATGGTGTTCCCGGAGCAAAAGACGGTTGATGCTACATTTTAGGTTGTTATCTTGCCCTATCTAACTCTTGCTCGCGTCCTATAGTTAGTATTGTGATTGTATTGTTGTATCTTCAATCTCAGGATTGTTAAGAGTATAGAATGGGGGAATATAGTATGAAACATGCTAAGAAGAAAATGTAAGTGGTGGTCTAGCAGTGTGGGATGTCTTCATGGGCTGTGGGGTGCTATTGTTTGTGGCGAGGATGTCAGTATTGTACGAGAGATTTCTTTCATATTAAGATCCATCTTTTGTTTCACTCGTATAGTTTTCTTTGTTTTGCAATCTGGTAGTTCTTGAACTTGATCTTACTTTCAATTTCGTCCTACTTCATTTGTTTGATATTGCATATACAAGACTACGAGTGTTTTGAACAAGAACTGAAATGATTTCTTGTGGATATCTCAGGTACTTGATTTAGTCTGGGATCAACAGAGCTTGCATGCCGAGTTCAGGGAGCGGTCTTGGGGGTTCTTTTTTTCTTTTTCTGGGATCTGTGGAAACAATTTTCTTTCTTTATCAACTGTAGTCAATTCTGTTGGAGAGACCCTTTATTTTTCTAGTTAACTTCTGATGTATTTTAATGACATATTGGATCTTGTTACTGTTATATATGACATTTAAATCTTACTCTTCAATAATATCCCCTTGTTCATTGTCTATTCCGACACATCCTTTTCCCCAGAGATTTTTACATTGTCAATAAACTTCATAATAAGATTACATCAACCAGATACAGTATTTTAAAATTGCAGTTCCATATCACCAGGCAATTATTGCTACAAAAATGTTTGATTCATTGAAGATTTTTTATGGTGAGTACATATGAACTCGAGCGAGTTGGTTTTGAGAGCTCAAAAAGGGCTGATCGTGAAGCTACAACTGAACAAGTTCAGGTGGCTTGTCCCGTTCAGTATGTTTGACAGTGTATTGTCGACCTCCTTCAGCTGCCAGCGACACAAACTTCCAATTTGAATGAGGCTGCTGAACCAATCTTGCCATTGGAAACTTTTTTTCTTTCTTTGACGGTGTTCTGCGGCCTTTGACCGATATTTAAATGTCCTTGAAGTAACTGGAAGGTATCGTTGGGGGAGAAGGAAGTGATGGCACCTTCTCAAACTGTCAATAATGAATTTAGTAAAAAAAGGTCAGATCTCTTCAATGATACCCACAAAGCATACTAAAACACTAGATCAGTTAGCATACCTTCTGATGCATGTATCTCTGCCTAAGTGCTTTTGCAGATGTTCGTCGCCTACCTAGTTGCAACTCATGGATGGCTATGACACATTCTTTGAGCGCCGAGGGCTGATACCCTGAGCTATTTTCCAATGCGAAAGTCTGCAGATTGAGCTTGCCATGTAAGTTCAGATGAAATGGCCAAATATTATCGGAGTTCATTGTCCAAAGGGGTTGCTACAGAAACTTACCCAAGGACATCGTACCGGTCTAATGGTGAATCTTGCAAGGAAAATAGCAGCTGCTGCAACAACTGATGGCAAGAAACATACACACTCGTAGTCCAACAAACTTAACTCAGCAAGATAGGACACCAGGAAATCGAACTTCATGTTGGAGAACTGCGCATCAAAACAGATACATATCAGCAATAATGACACCCATCATGCTCAAGCGAGATCAGTGATTGCAAAGTTGTAGCCTGACCTCATACTCCTGTTGCGCAGCTCTCATGAATATTCTGCAAATCCAAAACGTTGTTTCAGTAATCTCGAAGGAATGTGATACTGCTATCCTTTAAAAATAAGGGGAACATGATCAAATGAAATTCATTCCCTTTCTAATGTTTAAACCTGATAAATGTTTTTGTTGTTGGGGAACTTGTTTTGTAATTGAGCAACCTCTCTACATTTCTTTCCATATACCTGCATATTCAATAATCAAAACGCATAGTGATACATTAGTAGAAGACGAGAAAAATGAGCGAATGAGGTAATATTGATCCATTAACCAAAAGCAACTCAGTAACCGTCACAATTGATCTAGATATTGTAAAATTTCTGCGAATTCATATGATGATGAAAATGTGAAAGATGGAAGACAAATATCACAAAAGGCTAAGGCGAAGTACCTCATCTTGGGTGAAAGGATTATCTATGATATAGCAGAATTTCTCAACATGTAGCGGACAAATCTCTTCATATTTTTTAAAGAATGCAAGAAAATGGGGTTATACCTCCCTTCTATAAAATGGAAACTGAGCTTATATATGGAAGGATATGACGAGCTTACAAGGCAACGAGCATGCAAGAAACTCCTAGGAGCTAAAGCTTTGTTCTTTTAATAGAGCACAACGACAAGAATATGCCAATGCAGGAGACGGTGAGGTAAAGGGTGTCCGAGACCATACTGTAATCCTCTGTCACTTCTACTAGCCAGTTACCGGAATTTCACGCATATAAGCCATTACATCCTCTTGAATCTTCTCCACGTAATCGGGCACAGACGGCTTCCTCTCCAGCTACACCAATTACCACAACATTACTATCAGAACCAAGGCCTAAGAACATATAAGCCATTAAAGCTTTGTTCTTTTAATAGAGCACAACGACAAGAATATGTCAATGCAGGAGACGGTGAGGTAAAGGGTGTCCGAGACCATACTGTAATTCTCTGTCACTTCTACAAACCAGTCTACCAGAATTTCACGCATATAAGCCATTACATCCTCTTGAATCTTCTCCACGTAATCGGGCACAGACGGCTTCCTCTCCAGCTACACCAATTACCACAACATTACTATCAGAACCAAGGCCTAAGAACATATAAGCCATTAAAGCTTTGTTCTTTTAATAGAGCACAACGACAAGAATATGTCAATGCAGGAGACGGTGAGGTAAAGGGTGTCCGAGACCATACTGTAATTCTCTGTCACTTCTACAAACCAGTCTACCAGAATTTCACGCATATAAGCCATTACATCCTCTTGAATCTTCTCCACGTAATCGGGCACAGACGGCTTCC
>LIEC01011322.1:67778-95494 GCA_001925005.1 Drosera capensis
CACAGACGGCTTCCTCTCCAGCTACACCAATTACCACAACATTACTATCAGAACCAAGGCCTAAGAACATATAAGCCATTAAAGCTTTGTTCTTTTAATAGAGCACAACGACAAGAATATGTCAATGCAGGAGACGGTGAGGTAAAGGGTGTCCGAGACCATACTGTAATTCTCTGTCACTTCTACAAACCAGTCTACCAGAATTTCACGCATATAAGCCATTACATCCTCTTGAATCTTCTCCACGTAATCGGGCACAGACGGCTTCCTCTCCAGCTACACCAATTACCACAACATTACTATCAGAACCAAGGCCTAAGAACAGTCGACATAATATCTCGATTCAAACATGGACTAATAACATTGAATATAAACAACCGAATTAAGTAACAAAGAAATCCGACATCACTTCAATAAATTTCAATTCAATCATACCTCCAAGGCACGAAGTCGTTGACATACAGCTGAACCACACGCACCACAATCCATCTCCATCTCCTCTCCGTCAGACCCATCACTAGACCCAACCTCACACGCCCTCGCCTCCTCGACCCCATTCTCCGTTTCCCTGAGCATCACACGCTTCCTCTTCATGTTATTAGACCCATCTCCGATCCCACGGTTCGTGATGTCTTCGAGCAGAGCTCATTTCTTCATTCGAGGGTCTTTCGCAGCTCTCTTCTTGGACGCGATCCGCTTTTGCGACGCCATTGGGGTTCGATTGATTCAATTGGGTTTGTGAATTTGTGTGCGGCGGTGAAAATATATAAGTGAAAAGGGGAGGAAAAAATTGGGTTTCGGTTGAAATTTTGGCGGTGGTTTTTTGAATTTTTTTTGGGCGGCGAAATGATTTACTGGAGGGAAAATTTATGAATTGGGGAGAAATATTGAAGCGCTTTTGCCTTTTGGTGGTTTAATTTTGGTTTTTTTTTTCTTTTTCGGTTTTTATTTTAAAAGGATTTTTCCGTTATTAATTTAAAAGAGCTCTTTGCTGTTAGCATTTCTGGCAGACTGACTCCTTATCCTTAAATATAAGAATTTTGAAATAAAAAAATATCCATTCAATAAATTTTTTATCTCTGTACAGATCTCTATCTCTTAACATTCATCACTTATACAAAATCAGAACATCATTTCTTAGGAAATTTGTTTAATGAATAAATTAAAATTGAATCTCTATATATTTCTTCCATCTCATTAAAATCTTACTTTCGTTTCGATCGAGTCAAAATTTGACTCATTCCATATGACGATCAAATAATTATTTTTTTTAAATTTATCATATAACATCAATGATAATTTAATTTATATATTTTAGTTGAATACGTGCCAAGTGAAGTTGGATTTGTGGTAAGTCAATCCCTCCTAACCGTAAGGTCAGGGATAAGATATACGTACATTATTTTATCGTATGATAATATGCTTCCCAAAACTTGCATTTGTTGGGATTATGTGATTGAAACGTTTTATTATTTGAAACATCCAAAATAAATAAAACATTTATTATTTGAAATTTTTTTTATACAAAGCTACGAAAACACCCCTCTCGTACCACCATTTCTTTTCTTTTTTCTTTTTTCTTTTTCACTCCTCCTTCGCACGTTCACAATGACAAAAATATCATTATCTATAAAAATTAATACACACATAATTTTTATATCAGATCAAAATGTTTCGATTAAATTGAAATTGATAGTGTATATAATAACATTGTAATTTGAATAGAACGTAAAGAACACAAAAAATGAAATTATACACTACATAATAAGAACAGGACTAATGGGAGTGTCATTTTCATGCATCCTTGCAAACTCACCGTTTTCACGCAACATGAAAGTATATGACTTACACTACTACATCCTCGTCCCACAATTATAACGACATATACGTATTTTATATTATTTTATAAACATTAATATCAGTTTCATTTTTATATTAAATCACGTCAGATCATCTTGTGATATATATCAGGTGGTACATATCTTATACAACCACTGATATTTCACGATAAATTTATAAAAAATTACGTTCAATCGTCATTATATGCGTGTCAAACTGAGCATCGATACACACGTAAAGTTAAACTGCCGCAATAATCGTGGGACGGAGGGAGTATTATATTTCATGATTTACGTAAAATGATGTTTGATTCTTCCATCACATAGGTCAAAATTTACCTCAATCAATCTCAGCTAGCCTAACATTATGTTTTTTTATGGACCGAAAAGAATGAACAGTTAATGGATCTTTACATTACTTAAAAAAAATTCAAGATCTCATTTGATACGTACGATGAGAACATGATTAGATAAATAATCATTTTAATAATGGGTTTTGTAACAAAAATAGTTCTTATATTATTCATAACTCATAGGAGGATAAAGCCTCCAATCCCTTCACTATCAATTTCATATTTCTTGTGTCACTTTTCATCGATCTATCAGAATAAGGATTTCGATATTATTTCTGACCGTTACTGTCCAATATCACCCACACATCTAATCACTGCCGCCATGATGACCCCAGCTCGTCGCCCCTCATTGACAGTCGCTAATGAGCGACTGCAGTCGCCCCCGTCGAGCAAGCCTACTCGTTGCCCATCACCCCTCATTGACAACCGCTGGTCGTCGAGCAATGACGCCCTTGTTGATCGTCGCTTGTTGCCCGCCTCGACCCCAGCCTGTCCCCGTTTGACGCTTGTAGCCGTCCGTCCACCTACGCCCCTTGTTGATCATCACCCATGTCGACTGACACTCTTTGTTGCCCGTCCACCGTTGCCAACCATCAACCATATTCGATTGTAGTCCATCGATTATAATCGAGCGTCGTCAATCGCCAATCAGACGATTGTTGTCGATTTCCTACCACCATCGATAGTTGCTCGTCGCCCCGTCGTTTGCTGCTGCAGCCCGATGACCCTCGCTCGTAGTTGATCGCCAATCACCATTGACCGTCATTGACTACCGCTCGTTGTCGATATCCATATTTATACAAAGTTATAACCTAACTTAATTTGACGATTTTTTACAAGAATTTGATCAATATTATTATTATAGATGTTATAATCCTATTTTACTAAATAAAATACGATATTAATGAGATGAGATAGTTAAACCCTAGATAAACATGATATTTATCTCCTAGTATTTAACTTATTTTATCTCATTTGTGTATCAAACTAGACGCACGGGAACAAGTTTTTTTTTTTAAAAAAAAAACGCAAGGAAAAAGAAAAGAGCAAAAATAAAACGTTTTACATACTCCTCCCCTGCTCTTCTTTCTCTCTACCCTCTACACCACTCTACCCCAAAAAATAAAGAATAAAAATAAAATTTGCTCCTAAATGACTCCACCAATGATCTCAATCACCACTCCATATATGTTTTCATCCCAACACCTTCACTGCCTTGAACATTCCAACCTTGTTTGAGGTAAATCGACGACGACTCATTTATTTGAACTTTTATGATTTCGATGTTGAATTGTGTATGTATGAGAGCGTCGATTCGTTTTTGGCTGTGCACGGAAGGTGTTCGATGAAATGCTTCATCGGTCGAGGTCGGTTAGTTGTTATGTGGAAGACTGGGTAGGGTTTAGAGGAGAGATGAATATTTTTTATTGAATTGGTGATGTTTAGGGTTAGGGTTTAGGGTTTATGATTGGTAAATGAATAACCTGGAATTATACAGTTAGTGGATATTCGGATGTGGTTGTGTGTTGGGGGGATTCAAGCCTTTTCGGCTGGATGGTGCTGGATGAGTTCCCGGGAACGGTGTTGCTGTGGAGAGTGTTCGTTTGGTTTGTGTTTGAAATGGGATACGAGCCTTATATGGAGAAGAGAAAATCAGAAATAGCTGCATTCTGGTTGCTGCTTTCGTTGATGTGTATAGAATATCTGACGATCCGAGGAGGAATGATGTTTTATGAATCAAAGGGATGTGGTTTGGTTTTGAGACACAGCATAGAGTCTGATGTGTAGTCATAGGTATATTTCATACAATGGAGGGAGAAGATGGATAATGAAAATATTACTCACCGCCTACTCAACTGAGTGCCAAAGGCTCAATTGTAGAGCGGGATTTAAGAGTGAAATTATAGATATCCTTATTTTACAGATCAAGCGATTGCTTCTTTCGGGACTTGAAGTGATGAAGTTGTAGGATGCCAGAGTTTGTTTAAGGATATGCATTCATCCGAGTGACAAAAATAAGCCAAGGCTGCTAAGCAGCAGTGATGGGAATCCTGATTTGGAATGTGATTCTTCGTAAATGTATAGTTGGCTTATTGCATCAATCTATGTAGTTAATTCCGAATATATCAAAACCTGAACTAGGAACACTCAATATTTTTACGGAGTAACAGTGCTTGTCATTTAGCCTTGATGTGCTTTTCTGATGTCCTATCCACTGCAAACATATTGATAATATGTTATATAGGCCTTTTGATTGATATCTGGCAATTTCTGGCAAGGTAGGGGTGGTGGGTTGCCTATGAGTTATATAACCATACTTCTCAGACTCATAAGCAAAAAACTCATAAGAAAAGTTACAAATGGTAAGGTAGATTGAAAAAAGTACGTAAAAGAAAAAAGATACTATATTTCAACTAACAGGAAAACTATTCATTGAATTCCTATTCAAACACGATGATCATTTTCGCCTTGCGATTGATAATATCAAGGAATCAATTGATAAGGGGATTCGTGATAACACCAATAATCAAGTCCATGCAATTGAAATGAAAACTCTCTTAAAATAGTATGGAATATTATCCCCAGCGATTCACAAACGCTGAATCTTTGCTGTCAAATCATTTCCGTGAATTCGTTGTTCTGCAATGGAGGTCCATGAAGATCAAAGATCTTCCTTTTTTATCGATTTGAGAGGGCAATCCATAAGTTCTAGAACATCTCTTCATCACAATCACTATCAAGTAGAGCACAACATCTCAGAGTGTGCTTCAGCAGAAGTTTATCTCATAATATCTAGTTCACTTCAGTTGGTCTCTTTCAACATGAAAATTTCATTGATAGTTGCTTCAATGATCAAAGTATCATTTTCTTTGAAGCCTTTCAGCGGGTTATTGAGATAAGCCAGAGGAAGGAAAGTATGAAATCCGTGATGGTCATTAACCGAGTCAAACCAAAATCCAACTGCAAGTAGGGTAAAAAGAGATTAAGGCTTCTCTTGAAAGAGTGAAAATTGAGAGGGTCTGAGGTAGAGAGGAAATTGAATTTGAATCTCAAGGCTTAAAACCAGCACCTGTCTGCTTGAAATTGTCCCATTGAGATGTCCTTGATGGAGAGCTCACATTCGTGCGTACAGTTTCCTTCCTCCAACGAGGTCTGTGCGGTCATTCAGATAAAGATACAATGAAAGGAATCTCGCTTGTCCTGTTAGATTCCCTTTAGGGTATACACGGAGTTTCCTGCATGACCAAAGAAAGGTGGTTTAAGAATATAATCTTAATGGTACAATAGATGCGTTATTAATGCAAATGATCATTTCTCCAATTTTCTGATCTATTTTCCTTGATGTGGCAAATTTCACGCATACCGAAATCTATGTACTGAATGGATCGGTCTTCAATACTGAATGGATCCGAGTGGCATCTGCCCTGAGTTTGGAGAAGTCATATACTTCCCATGAATTGGAACGGTTAGTTTCTCTCTTTGTCAATGGCAGCCGTGAAACCGCAGCCGTACTGGTTATGACAAACTTCTGTTCCAAATGTGCAGGAATCATTGATAAGAAAGGCATTCTTTTCATCGTCGAAAGCAGACACTGGGAAAGCTTTTGGAATTCCCCATTCCAGGTGCGCTGCATCAAAGCGTCTTTTTTCTTGAATATGCATTACATTAGTTTGTGCCCTTGTTAGTGAAGATCAAGGGGTTACATATCATTGTTTCTTTGCATGGTGAAAGTTTATATGCACCTTGGATGGTTATATATGATTCTCGTTCCTTGTCAAATATGAAAAACTTGAATGAGGCATACACAGATCCACCACCCGTCGGTTTATTGACGGGCTTCAAATAGAGAGAGAGGTGACCACTGCCACAGTCTTTGGTGTTCCCATTAGGATAGATTAACCAACGCCCTGAATCAGGAAGTTAGCAAACAGAATCAAGTACAAGGAAAGCCACAAATTTTGTCAGAAGCTATAGTTATGAAAATATGCATTTAGTATAAGCCAAGCTAGAAATAAGTACCATGAATGACCACCCACTTTAAATTCACTTGATTCAAGCTTGTCACTCTTAGTCCTTGCAATCGAGTCCAGGAGTGCTTGGTTTGACTCTATTTCGAACTTGAAGTGCGAGGAGGGCTCTTTGTCTCTCACGCCCCGGAAAACTGGCGTGGTTACTTCAAACGTGTAGTCTGAAACAATATTGTGTGCAAATTCATGTTAAATACAGCTAGTATAAGGGCCTCCTGATCACCAGTTAGTATGGTAGAGTACGCAGAAACACAGAAAGGTAGTGCCTTGATGGTTATATCATAAATTTAGCTGATATAGCAATTGGGTTTATTGCATAAGGTTCTGGTGGTAGATTTGGGTTGGTCATTAGTAACACGGATTTGCATCACATGTAAATCTATCTATGAATGCAAATTTGATTCTATCTTTCTAGAGATGGCGCTAAAGATTTTTCGTCATTCTAACTAGGGGACTAATAGATAACAGATGAAGGGCGAAAAAGAGAGTAAAATCAATGAAACAGAAAATATAGATCATAGACATACCAGGCATGTTTATGGTTTGCCAATTCTGCAGTATGCTTTCTGGTTTTGTGGTTCTACTTTTTGGGTTGTTTTCTTGATATACACATGAAGAACTTCTCTTGATGCTAAATGAAATGGGTTTGGTGCAAGTGGGTCATCTGGAATTTGTTTCTGTGTCCATATTTAATTGGAGTATATGAGTCAACTTGCAATGTGAACATCCGCTTCATCATTTCGAGGAAAGCCATTGTTCATTTTGATAAATAACTTGCTCAGAGAACCTTTTTATCCTTTTGATACATTGCATGGAAAAAATAATGTTTTGGTACAGTCGGTCGAATTGATGATGGGCACGGGTGGGAATATAATGACTGATCCGTGTGCTAGAATACAAAGATCTTGAAACAGCTCGTTGTCTTCGAATGTTTAGTCTATGCAAGCGTGGTAAAACAACAAGTGGAAAGTCTGATGCAAACAAATAAGGAACATTTGTTATTTCCTCGAAAGATGAGAGCAATGTCAAGTCGAGAGGTGTTTAAGGTGCCTTTACTAGGGTTGCAGCAGGCAGCAGTGTGAATTAGTCAAATGATCTATGTGGAGGAAAATAGAGCACAGATGAAGAATGGAAAAACTTCAGGTTTAACCAAAGACATGGATATGTTGGAGTTCACAGAGATGGATGCTTATTCGCACATAATGCGGAACGATGATTTGTGTAGCCGATCTCATTTGCTGGACTTGAACTTTGGTGATGATGAATGCAAAAACATTCAAAAAGTTCTACATAGTAGTAATTCTTAGGATTTTTACTGGAATAGTATTTGGCTATTAGCTTCTATATCTACGGGACAGTTTTCTTTTTATTTTCAAGGGATATCAGGTCGAGCCATATAGCTGGCACCTTGGAATGATCAATTGGGACTTGAGAATATTCCTATAAGAGTAATCAAATAAATTTACAACTTGAATGTTCAAGCCTAAACTCATCTTCATTTCAACAAGATCAACCTTGGATTTATAATTTTTTTCTCAAAAGAAAGATCTTGTTCTTTCTTCGATCTCGAGTGAACCCCTGAGTAGGATTTGAAAAGAGTGATGGATAGGTCACAAATATGAACTCCTCAGTTGATTTCCTTTCCCACACTCATGTGTTGTAGTATAAATTCTTTTAATGTCTATTGAGATGGACGAAGCGCTAAGCACACCAAATAAGACATCTGACTAGATCACACAGATTTCCTGGATGCATCTGGGAAAAGTTCTGTTTATATTTTTAATTTAATTGCAGTACTCTTCTCAATTTACTTTTAATATAATCTGTTTTATCAAATTTTTAATTCAAAAAAATTCAAAACAATTATGTTATGTACATCCATTATCTCATATCTTAATTATTACATTAAATTCTATATTTTTAAAACAAATATTTTTTCTTTCATATATTCAAAAAAATTTAAAAATTCTTTTTTCATTATATTTTTATAAAATCCAACATACTCTGTACCTAATTAAATTAGGAGCGGGTAGTATTAACTACGGAGAATCATTGATTATGTCTCTGTTGTGAAACGTGAAAAAGGTCAATGAGTGAATGGGCATTTGCTACCGCCCCACAATTCTTTGCCTGTCATATAGCTGTTGATACCGTCATGGAAGTTATAATATTGACAGCCCTTTCTTATTTTACTTCAAGCAACTTGTCATTTAGTATAATGTTGATAGCATAGTACAATATTTTCTATTGAGTCAGACATGGGGGTGTAGAGTTTTATAACGTTATCATTTCTGACTCTAGAACGGTGTTAATCGCTTTTAGTTTCTTGACTGAGTAGTGTATGAAATGGTGGCCTTGGTCTGAAACCATACACAATCAGCTAGTCATAAGTACGATTTGTTTTGAAGTTGTGACTAAAATGAAAAGCAGTGCATGAGCCCACTACCTATTAGTCTATCTTGGCCTGTTTTAGATTACTTCCCCTTCAGTTAGGTGTGCGAACTACGTGATAGACAACACTATTGCCAAGGTTGTACGGGCCACTTGGTCAAGTCTCGATAGACACAACCAGACAAGACACGTGCACAGTTTTTCTCTGTAGAATCCCGTGGGCTGGGAGATTTTTTGACACTGGATAAGGTAATGATTTTGTTACCTTCACTTATCCAGGTGACAGTATCTATATCATGTGAACGATCTCCTCCTATGGCTATAGAGTCACAGCATGCTGAGTGCTCAGCTAAGGGGCTAAAGCTAGCACCCAAGTCACTGCCGCCCTTATAAACCTAGCTGATAGTATCCACTATCCACAACCATTCCTAGAACTAGGACCAGAGCTTAGGCATGGATAGTGTGGTGAGCCATCTCATAGACACCACTTCCCAGCTTCTTCAGCAGGGAGCAAAGATCCTCCTTGGTGTAGGGGATCAGGTCAAGGCCCTTGCTGCTCAGCTCAATGTAATCAACGCATTCCTCCAGGCATCCGAGGGGAAGAGGGACGAGCAGAAGGTGGTCAAGGAGCTGCTGCGCCAGATCCTTGATGTGGCTCTCGAGGCGGAGGATGTCCTAGATGACTTCATGCTTGCTGTTGAGAAGCAAAAGAGGAGAAACTTCGTGGGGAAAGCGATCCACGGGATCAACCATGCTGCCCGTCTCACTAAGGTGTCTTTGATTATCGATGGCATCAATGCAACCATCAAGAGAATTTTTGATGATGTGACAACTTATGGGATCGAGATCAAAGATGGAAGCCTGGGCAATTCGGAATCTGAGTTGGCTGCTATAGTGCGGAGGCGCCGGCAAGATGTCGAGGAAGAGGATGTGGTGGGGTTTAAGGATGTGAAAGCTGCTTTGTTGACGAAACTTGTTTCAGGATCGTCGAAGCTCGACTTTGTTTCCATTGTTGGCGAGGGAGGGTTGGGAAAGACCACGATTGCCAAAAAGATGTACAACAATCGCTTTGTCAAAGAGTTCTTCCATCGCCTGGCTTGGGTTTATGTGTCGGAAGACTATAACACGCGGGACGTCATTCTTGGCATCATGAAGAGCGTGATGCCCCTGACTTATGAGGAGGAGCTCTTAGCTGGTATGAAAGTTGAAGAGCTTAGGGATATGCTGTTTAAGCAGCTAAAAGGCCAAAGGTATCTTGTTGTTCTAGATGACATTTGGAAGCCTGAAATGTGGGAGGAGGTAAAGGGGTGTTTTCCTGATGCGGATAACCAGAGTCGGATCATGATCACAAGCCGCAAGAAGGAAGTTGCAATAGCTATAAGCCCAAGTTCCACTTATCCTCTTAGGCGGCTCACCGATGATGAAGGATGGGAACTATTTTCGAAGAAAGTGTTCCGGGGAGGGTCGTGTTCTTCTGATGTAGTAGGTACGGGGAGGGATATTGCTAAAGGGTGTAGAGGCCTGCCTCTTTCCATTGTGGTGATGGCTGGCATCTCAGCAAGGGATGTATCGTACAGAAGATGGTCCAAGTTGAAGGATCACGTGAGTTCGTATCTCGCTGAGGACAAGACAAGTGTCGAGATACTTGCATTGAGCTACCATGACCTACCTCGAGAGCTCAGGCCATGTCTCCTCTATTTTGCTGCTTTTCCAGAAGACTTTGAAGTACCAGCACGCCAGCTAATGCGGTTATGGATAGCCGAAGGATTCATACAGCCAATTGGAAAATTAACCTTGGAGGATATGGCTGAGGATAACTTGCAAAAGCTCATTGACCGGAGCTTGGTCCAAGCAGGAAGAAGCAGAGCAGATGGCGGTGTCAAAACTTGCCGAATTCATGACTCATTACGTGAACTCTGCATTTCTGAGTCTAAAAAAGAGAAGTTTCTCGAAACTGAAACAAAGATAGACTCCTCAAGGCCAAAGGAGAGCAACAGGCGTAGGATTTCCCTTCATTGCAATGCTCCACGCTTCATCCTGTCAAAGTCCTGTGATTTCAGCCACATTCGATCTATCCAATCATTTGGTAGTGATGACCGTAAGCTGATGAAGGCACATTGGAAAGCAGTTAGCGAGGGGAAGTTGTTAAGGGTGCTGGATTTCGGGACTAATATCATTGAAGAAGTGCCTGATGCAGCAGAAGAACTCTTTCTGCTGAAGTATTTGAGTATCAATGCTCCATCTTTGAAAGTGTTTCCTTCATCGATACTGAACCTGTGGAGTCTTGAAACACTCGATATGAGAGCTACCCGATTAGCAGTTGTTCCCATTGGAATCTATAAGCTGCTGAAGCTACGCCATCTTTACCTTGCTGGGGCTGTCAAGTTACTTGAACCTCGCAGTAAGCAACTGGAAGATGGATGGAACCTCCAGACACTGTCGACTGTAGCCCCAGTTGAAGGAACTAAGATGTTGGTGAAGAGGGGCTTTCTTGCTAGCGTGACGAGATTAGGATTATTCGGATCCAACAGCTCCGAACGGGAAGATCTTGAATCGCAGTGGGATGTGCTCTCTGACATATCCCAGTTGCAGAGCCTGCAATCGCTTAAGTTGGCATCAGAGATGGGCGATGCTGTCATTGTCAGATACTTTAACCCAAATGTTGTTCCTTCTGGGCTCACTAAGATGACTCTTATCAATACTAGAATTGGCTCCAAAAGCTTGGAAATGCTTGGGAACCTTCCAAGTCTTCGAATTCTCAAACTGTTGGAAGATTCAATCCAGCCAGGGATGGACTACTTCATATTTGCGAAGGACTCATTCCCACAGCTCCGACTCCTCCACATGTCAAAGCTGAAAGCATCACTATGGGATCTGAAGGGCGGAGCTGTACCACATCTACATCGTCTTGTCATGAGAGACTGTTCCTTCTGGTCTATTGGTGCTGGGGTTCTACTGGAGCTGGATGAGCTGAAGGAAATAGAGATAACATGGCCACACCCTTGGTTTGCACGCATGCTCAAGGACATTGAAGCTAATCTGAAAGGCGATTGCCAGTTGGTGGCCTACTGCGCTCCCCCATCCTCTGCCTCTCTTTATTGAGGCTGTCATTCGTTCCATGGGGAACTTAATCTTTCGTGACATCTGTTTCTCGTTGCTTAATCTCGTGTTTCAATTGTGGCGTGCTTTTGTATTTGCTAATAAGTTTCTCGTTGCTTAATCTCGTGTTTCAATTGTGGCGTGCTTTTGTATTTGCTAATATCTTGAAATATTTGCAAATAAATACCTGCTTGTCTATGATATTGGAATAAACCATTGCGTGTCTTGTAGTTGTGATTTTTACTGGTTTCGTCAGTGGTTTGCTAATACTCATTAGGAATATCTGATTTTCGATCCTTTCAACTAATCTGTATGAGAGCAATACAAACACAAATCCAGATCAGTGTAAGTGCTCCATGGTCAATAGCGTCAGGAATGTGGATTTGACATCTGAAGGGACTAGTATGCTTTCTGAGATTGGAGCTGTTAAAGTCTGCTGAGATTTCAGATTGTAGTGCAGTGCACCACATATGATTGTTAAAGCTCTTATCTTTTTAAGAGCAAAATGGATGGCTCGAGTTATCCCGTATGAAGCGAACAAGAAATCGGTCATGCTCTACTATTTGAGAATGCAGAGGTCAGGAAACTTTCTGTCAACCCAAGTTCGACTAAGATTCCCCCCCCCCCCCAAAGTATTTCGACAGTTCTGGCATAACAAGAAAGCACTTACTGTTTGTCGTATTTTGTGTTAACGCTTCAGATGTTCACTTTACCTTTCAAGCGACTAAAATTGAGGAGTACCAAAGAGATATGTCTATGTTTAAAGGTGAAACTTTCTAAGACGGTCACTAGATGATCCTTGATATTGATCTGTATATTGACGGTAAAGGAAAGTTGTCACAACTCACAATGTATAGGGTGTTGGAGATGATAATTTATAGAGATCCTTAGTGGATGAGAGCAATTGCGGTCAAGAAGGTGCTTAAGGTTGTTTAAGGTGCCTCTACTTGGGTTACAAGATGCAGCAGTGTGAAGTATTCAAATGATCTATTAGAGCGTGTCCAATGGTAAGAGGCATTTTTTCATAGACAAAGCTAAATTTTGACAAAAAATAGTGTCATGTTGCTATAATATATCAATGTTGCTGTAATGGCAACATGCTATATTTTGGATCAAATGAAATATGCCATTTGAGAAAGGGTGAGGATTAAGTTACATTAATGTTGTATTATTATCTTGATGAGGTGGCAAAAATGCTTTTGCTATATTTCATGCCATATACAACATGCCAAATAGGTAAAGCTAAAATTTGACAATTGAAAAGAACACCATTGGAGCAAAATCTTTTAGCATCATTGTTATATATTGGTTTTAGCATTCTATTTGCCTTGTGCATTCGACTTGCTCTTAGGAGGTTAAAAGGAGTAAATGAAGAATGAAGAAAACTTGAGTTCTAACCACAAACATATATATGTTGGAGTTAACAGAAAGATGATTCATGAAGCCGATCTCAAATGCAACAATATCGCAATAAAATAAAATAAATAAATAACATGATATAATTCTAAGTATTTTTTCTGGAATCCTGATAGGTATTAGGCTATTTGCTTCTATATCTGCTAGACAAATTTCTTTTGTTTTCTGAGGGAAATCCGATTGAACCAAATAGGTAGAGAACTGGCACCATGGAATAGTCAGTCTCTACTTGAAACTATTCCTGCTAAAAGCGTTCAAACAAACATAAGACACAAATGTTTAACTTTAAAGTCGATTTCATTTCACCATCACTTGTTGAAGCAGTAGTTCTGGATCGAGAGCTGGATGCTTACCCTGTGGAAAAATAGCTCGATGCCAGGATTGCCAGGATGAAGCTCAAGACCTCTCATTCTTATTCTTTTTTCAAGGTAATAGCATCAGGAATGTAGAAGATTTGACATCTAGAGGAGTTGTATGATTTCTGAGATTATATGTGCTGAGACTTCAGACTTTATTGTGCAGAATACAGTTGCTAGTGTCCTTTTCTTTTTCAGGAACAAAATGAGTCTTTCTTGCCGATGTTTGTGATACCTCCTCATGGTTCTAGTTGCCCCTGTATCAAGTGGAACCCAGAAATCGATAGTTTGACGGAATGTGTAGCTTGGAAAAGCATTGCGTATAATGTTCAACTATTCGAAAATGCGGAGTTCTGTATATTCTGGGTTCTAGTCAATCGAAGTTCTCCTAAGATTTTGTTTCTGTAGTTTTATCTTATCAACCAACGGCTTCTAGTGGATCATAGTTTATGTTCACTTTTTAAAATATTCTTTAGTTTGATCTCCTCTTTTTGTCATGCTGCTTGTTTTCAACTTCTGATTGGTCCTGGTCTCAGGAAATAGATTGATGAGGGTGAGATCAAGAGTTCAGAAGAGAGCGGTTTGGCATGTACAAGGTATGCTTGTTTTCACTTTTTTTTTTTTGGGTATGGACTGTCTGCATGAAAGTAGAGTAATAGAAAGAGCCAGACCTGCTGATAATAAGGTTTACCGATTAGTTTTAGATACCATTTGGAGTTGTTAATTCCGTGAATCTTCAAGTATATCTGACTGAAACAATTTGGACTTGCGCGGTTGGCTGCTTGTGAGGAATCCCAAGAAGTAAAATTAAAACAAAATAAAAAATAGTACTCTGAATAGTGTACTTAGTTACAGAGTTAGTCCGGAGTGAGACGTTAAACATTTTCTATCTGTATTATTGTTCTCATTCTGTACTAAAGCAGGTGTTTTTTTACTGGCTTAATGGTTTCTAGTGGCTAACATGGCAGATTAGTTGGGTGTTAGCGTATGAATGGCTCCTTTTATCATTTGCATCTGTGAATATAGAATGATAAGTTCTCATTTCATCATGTAGCTCAACTTTATAATGCTGGTTTCATGCTGCTGTCATAATTGATCTTTTCACTTTGTGAGGGTTTGCCTTCCCCTTAATATATATGTTTGGGTGATGATAATGGACAAATGCTGGCTGAACAACATAACTCAGCCAACATGGCAGAATAGACAGCTCGATTTTTTTTTAAAAAAATAATTAAACAGTCCGTTTCTATTTTAGGCGCACCTCCATTTTAAACAAAAATGGACAGAAAATATCATTATATCTCCGAATTAAAAATGAATATTCTTCTTTCTTTTTATAAATTGTGCGTTGAAAAAAAAAGCTGTACCTTGTAAAGTGAAAAAGGAAAAATCTTGAATTTGTGACCATCTATATTTATTTTAAACGGATGGTTAAAAAAACTCACACGGCAAGGCCGTTTGGCCCCCCTGAATGGTGGAAAAAATCGAAGCCATCCGTCTTTATTTCACATGGATTATAGAGAAACTTTTGTTTGGGAATTAGTTTTTTTTTTCTCTCTTCATTGTTTGACTTTATTTCACACATATTATACAGAAACTTTGGTTTGAGACTTTGTTTTTTCTTTTCCTCGCTTCATTGTCCACTTTAAAAGAAAGCAAACGGTCGTTGTTTCAGAAATAAGCCGTCCGCTTCTAATAGAAGCGAATTATGCTGAGTGAAAAAAAAAAGGGTCAGTCTGTTTATGCCCGAATCCCCGAAGTACATATATATTTTTTTCATTTGATCACAAACACAATCAAAATACATCAAAATCCATCCAAAACATCCTCAAACGGATATATCAATCAACACATCAATTCATTATCGAGCCATACAAAGATTTCAACCGGTAAACCATCAAGAAATGTTATAACTTTACAAATACATCAATGATCATGGCCGAGCTCTACATTTCAATAATTCCCATGTTATCAAGACATAGTAGCCCCATTTTCCTATTTTTGTTTGGATTCTGTCGATATTTGAGAAAATGGGGTTTTGGTCAACGCTTCAGGCAGTGTGTGCTTTATCTAAGATCGTTCCTAGAGTTAGGCGACTATGAGAATCAAATGATATCAATGAAGCCATTTTTTCATTATGCCCTGGATTAGTAATTTCTGAATGAATTTTCTCCCAGGGTATCACCTGATGGTTGCAGCCTTGCAGGAATCAAGATTTCAGAATAGAGGAGCTGTTTTGGCATCAGGAACAATGGAACATGGTACACCTAATTTAATCATATTATCCTGTGCTACGTTGCTGGTTTCTCTAGATTTATTGATCTAGTTATGATAGGCTTGACTGTAGTTACTTGGGGAGACATGCGAAGTACTTGATGTCTTCATAATCAAGTTTGTCTATAATTCGCACTCGCGCATTGCTGAAAGTTAGTGGTGGCAGAATTGATGTTCATTTACGGAGAGGATTTTGCATATCCTAGTTTACGTTGATGATAAGTTATACACATTCTGGAAGTGATTTTGTCCACGTTAGAAGTAGAGGGAAGAGTTCTGTGGGCATAGAAGAACTTGGGTCGTGATAATTTTGAATGAATTGGCTATGTTTATGAGTCCCGAAGGATCATGGCTACAACGATAAGAAGCCCTGTATCACTAAGTTAGAACTAAAAATTAATAATGATGATTTTGTACACGTGTGTCACATTGTGATCCTCATGCAAGTCATGTGGCTGGATCTTTGTGGTTGTGTTTCTAATAGGCAGTGAGTGGATAAATAATACCTGGCGAGTGAAATTTATGTTTTAGTTTTTGAATTAGACGTCATCTTACTATTTTTGCTCCCTTTGTCTCTTGCAATAATTTATGCTATCTATTCTGGATGCCTTTTTGTTTCATTCTGATGCAAAGTATGATTGGTCTTGTATTATCAATTTGAGATTTTGTGGTAGAATTGATTTTTCAATATTGTATAAGAGACGTGTGAAATGAACTTATGTGTTCGATTTTAAAATCTCCATTGGTTGTGGGCATAATGAGATTTAGATATTATTTTAGATGTCATATCATATTGTGTTAAGGTTTTTGTGAATACTCAAGTAGAACTGTTTGAAACAAAGTCAAAGTTAAACTTGCACATGGTAAGGTGATTATTTTAGCAAGGAAGAACAATACACAACACAAGAATGGGATTGGAAAAGACAACGTATTGGTTGCTGTAAATATTGTAGGTTGACGATTTTATACTATAAGTTGAAAAATTTATACTGTAAGTTGATGTGTTCAATCAAGTTTTTAGTATATTTTATAATTAAAATTTCACTTGTATACATTCAACAAATTACAATATAAAATTTTAAGGATTAGTCCACAATTAGATGCCAAATGTATTTTAAGGATTTCGAAGTATCTATAAGATACAAAGTACAAATAACGGTTAAAAGAACCCAACAAGGATTAAAATACATGAAAAAGGATGCATGCTTTAACACACATCACAAGACTTCCTGTGTGAACATTTGCTTGATAAATTACAGGAAATTGCTCAGTGTACTGGTACATTGCTCTCTTAAATAAATTGTTGTTCTTGTGAACATGGCATTTTTCCAAATTATTCACATGGTATTCAAAGTTCTCTGTTCTACTCCATGTTGGATCAGAATACTGTAGCCTCACTAGAAAAAAGAAGGTAGTTTTCCGACTACGTACTACTTGGAATAAGAGATTGTAGGAATAGGTTTGACAAAAATAGATTCCTTCTGCCTTCTAGATAAATTATTGATCCTTATTACATGATCGGGAGGATATTTTGATTTTGCAAATGGTTCTATAGATTAGGATCTATAGCTTTTCTTTGGATCAGTGCAGAATTGTACTAGTAATTTGTATAGCGAGAAATTTTAGTAGCACTCTTTTGGTTATCCAATCCATCCTCTTGAAACTCTCTATGTAATTGGTTGATTTAAGGGATGAACCACCAAATCACGCAGGATTCATGGGTTGTTAGCCACTGGGAGAGTATATTAGATAGTGTCCCTATTAACATGCTTGGCAATTGGTTAAGAAATTAATCTCTAAATTTTGAAAACGACATTAATCTTTGAAGATATTATGGTCTTTTCTTTTTCTTTTTCCTGTTTTGACAACAGCAAAGGTGTTTCTGTCCCAAAACTAACCTGAGAACCAATACTTGTTGACAGGAGGCATGATCAACGTCAAGAACAGGTTCTTGATCATATTTTATGTCAAAATTGTTTTGTATCAAATTGTCAGATGCATCGAAATGTTCCATATTTGGACCTTTATATTGGTGTACTCAGATAAGATTTGTGTTTTTCACCTCTGTAGGTTTGACCAAACATGACTGAGATTTACTAAAGATCATAACTGAGTATCCGATTTGCCCATTTTGTCTGTATTAGACTGATATTTGAGCAAATGCTATTTGGCCAATGTTTCCCGTGGTGGATAATTGAACATAGATTGATTCTAGAGCTAGGCAATAGGGAGATCAAATAAAGTGACTGAAGCCTTTTTCTCATTATGCTAGGAATTGGAATTTTTTTTGAATGAGTTATCTCCCTGGATTCCAACAAATGGCTGCAGGATCAAGATTTCAGAGTAGAGATGGCCTGGCAGCAGGAACAATGGAATAGTGCACCCTTTTTTTCTTCTTTTTTTCATTCCCAAATATCATCTACTTATCCGCTGCTATGTTGCTGGCTATTCTGGTTTAATTGGTCTAGTATAGAAGCCTAACCTTAAGTACATGTGGAGTCATTCGAAGTGCTTGATGTGTTCATAAGGAGGTTCTTCTGTTATTCGCACATTGCAGGTGGTGAGGTTGTGTATGTGACCTGCTGAAATCTACTAGTGGCAGAATTGATCTTTGTCATTTGAAGGAAGGATTTTGCGCATCATATTTTACGTTGATGATAAGTTTTACACATTGTGTGAGTAATTTGACGAGGCTGTCTCACTATGTTAGATCTAATAACTAATAACGATGGTTCCATACAAGTAGGTTTCATATGGTGATCATCATGCTTCTATTCTTTCCTGATAGAAGAACTTATGTGGCTGAATTTTTGCAGTTGTATGCGGTGAAGGGTACTGGCTGTAGTACTGTCTTCTCAAAGGCACCATCCTGAAGGAACCATATGGCGGAGTGTTTGGATCAATGGACCATGGTAGGAAACTTGTAGCCTCTTGTCTCTCTGATCCTTCCATCCTTGATTTTGAGCTTGCATTGCTGGTTTGATGCTGCCCCTTATTGGATCTTTCATATTTTGGGTTGATTTGCATATCATCTTCAGCTTTTTGTTTCTGAAAAAATGAAATTCAACTGCTGATCTATAGCTGTTTTAAGACGGTTGAGTTGGTTTCTCTCTAGAGCATTCTTGCCGTGCCAATATTTTTCCGAAGATTAGTACATCTAGGAACTTCATATGCTGTGGGAATCACGTATTCTTAAGCTGAAAATAGCATAAGCTTGCAAAATGAAATCCATTGATACAAGGAAAAGACACAACTCAATACAAACATTCTGAAAAGTACTTGGAACCACTGAGATTCCAATAAATGCAAGGAAGTTAAAATCTTCAACATGAAATCCAATACACTGATCTTCATTATTGGTCACCATGTAGAAGAGTATATTCTCAGACTATGCTTCTGAGCTCAGCTCATCAAATCTAGAGTCCTTTTTCAGCTAGCTGATCTCTTTTAGCTCGAAGATCTCATTGATAGTTGCTTCAACGATAAAAGTGTCGTTTTGCTTATATCCTTTCATTGGGTTATTGAAATCAGCGAGCGAAGGGAAGGTGCCATAGCAGTCATAATCGAAAAATGATTTAAACCAGAATCCAATTGCAAGGAGAACCAAGTTAGGATTTGTGAAGTAGTGAAAGTTTGAGTGAACGAATCGATTCTCTGGGTACCGAATGCTTACCTGACTGCTTAAAATCGCTGCCAGTGAGTTGGTCCTTGATGGATAGCTCACATTCGACATACAGTTTCCTTCCACCGGTGAGATCTGTGCGGCCATCAAGAGTAAGATACAATGAAAGGAATGTACCCTGTATAGTCCAAATTGCCTCTAGGGAATAGACGGAGTTTCCTGCTCTGTCAAACTAGGTTGTTTAGGGCAAAAACTCAGAGGGGGAAAATCAATTTCTCTACATGTTGAACTCTCTCATGTTATGAATTCACTGTTTGCCGTTACATACTATCTATCAGGGCAACATGTTGGATGTAGCGTAAGGAATCATAACTTCAAAGATTTCCACACACATATCACGTGTTTTTTATATCGGACTTTTAAAATGATCGACCATGGTTAAGCACCCATGTTTGCTCAAGTAGTCAAATCAACTGATGGATCTGTGTTGCAAAGCAGACAATGATTTAAGAGAAACGTAGAAAGGATTCTCCAGGTAAAAGTATCATTTGGAAATGCAAAACACGAAATATCAGCTGAGTAAGTTACCAGTCACCATGGAGGCCTTCTGCAATTGAGAAGATGTTCGAGTATGCAGCCCCCCTGAATTTTGGAGCAGTCGTATACTGCCCATGTAAAGGATTGGTATGTCAATCTCTTTGCTAGTGATACACGTGCGACTGTGGCTGTACTGCTACTGACATAAACCTCTGCGCCAAATGAACAGGAATCACAAGCAATGCGTTCTTATCATCGTTGAAAGCGGCCATTGGTAACGCCATTGCAATTCCCCATTCCAGGTGACCTGCATCAAAACGCCTCTCTCTTGCATCTTCATTACAATGTTTGCCATACCAATCAGTAACATGGTTAATGAGTTCATGGGTCAGTCGCTGTTTTTTTCCCCCCACGCACCTTGGATGGTTATGTATATTTCGTGTTCCTTATCGGAAATGAAGAACTTGAATGTGGCATAGACGGAGCTGCCACCAGTTGGCTTGTTGGCCAGCTTGAGATAGAGTGAGATATGACCGCTGCCACTGTCTCTGGTGTTCCCATCAGGATAGATAACCAACACCTGAGAGAGAGGAAAAAAAACTCAAGAGATGAAAATTAAGTAGATTGAGGGAGGCTATAATATGAAGAAGATATAATCTAAGAATCGAGTAGGTGAATAATTCGTGTCCTGAATCGACCTACCATGATTGACCACCCGCGTTGAATTCACTTGTTTCAATCTTATCAGTCTTGGTTCGTGCGATCGAGTTTAGAAGTGCCTGGTATGACTCATCTCGAACTTGAAGTGAGAAGGCTCCTTGTCGTGCACTGAGCAGACAGCTGGGCTAGCGACTTCGAATGTGTAGACTGATATCATCGAGTAACAAATAGATCAATTAAAGCTCAATTTTCTTTGGATGAGGAGATGGAATATGAAAAATAAAGGCAACCAGAAAATAAATCTAGACATACATACCAGGCATCTTTATCTTTTGGTAATGATACTACTGCTTCCGTGCGAAATGAGTTTGTGAAAAATTGATTGTGAAAAATTGATTTGTCATGGGTGCAGAAGATGTGAAATAAAATAAAGATGGTTTGAGTTTTTTAAGTTTTTTAAGTTTTTTTTTTTTTTTTTTGATGGAAACGTCCAATTCATTTTGAGACATCCGTCTTTTAGTGTGTCGCAATCCATGTGGAGCGGAGGGAGTGCTTTACTGCAGAATACCTGGCTCCGCTTTATGGAGCGCCTTCTTTGACTGGGCTTGAAGATCATGGAGTCTTGATCTAGACGAACTGGTCCGTGGAAAATTCATTTTATTTTATTTTATTTATTATTTTGAAAAATTCATTTTAAATTCAATGGAAACATGACTTTCATTAAAATATTATAATTGTCTTAAAGAAAGGACAAGACCTGCAAGTGTGAGTATCTGCTGGTCATTTCCAAGAAAGTCTTTTTGAGTTTTTTAAGACAAGTTTCTGTCTAAATTCATCATGATGGTTTTCGTAGCACTAAGCAATTCTAAATAATCGAGCATCGTTTATTACTCTAACGCATGTTTAAACGTTATGTTGTGTTGAGTAGCGAACAGGATTAAGCTTGTAAGGATCACTAAGCAGCTTGGTATTGCATCAGCTCGAACGGTAGCTATCCACAGAATGATTTCATTATGTGCTTTCTTGATAATAAATGGGTAAGAAAGATTGAGAATCCAATTAAACCTTGAAATTCTCAATCCAATTTAATCCAATTAATAACGATGATTTCGTATACGCATGTATCATATTGTGATCCTCGTGCTTTTGCTCTTGACAGATAGAAGAACTCATGTGGCTGGATCCTTGCAGTTGTGTTTCTAATAGGCGGCGAGAGGTACTTGGTGTGGCGAATCATGGTGAGGGCTGAAGGAACCATATGGTGGTATGCCGGGATCAACAGACCAAGGTAGAACATTTAAGTCTATCATCGTCTCTCTGATCCTTCCATCCTTGTTCGTAAGCATTGCTGGTTTGATGCTGCCCCTTAATGCAGCTTTCGTATTAAGGGTTAATTTGCATTTCATCTAAAGCTTTGTTGTTTCTGAAAAAAATGCTATTCAACTGCTGATTTATAGCTTTTTTTAGACCGTTTAGTTGGTTTCCCTCTAGGGCGTTCTTGTCATCTCGATACTTGTCGAAGATTAGTACACTAGAACTTCATATGCTGTAGGAATCACTTATTCTTAAGCTGAAAGCAGCATAAGCTCGCAAAAGGAAATCCATTGATACAAGGGAAAGACACCACTTAATACAAACACACTGACAAGTACTCCAAACAACTGAGATTACAATGACAAGCAAGGAACTTAAAATCTTCAACATGAAATCTAATAGATTCTCTTCATTACTGGTCACCATGTAGAAAGAAGAGCATTGTAGAAGAGCATATTCTCATCAGACTATGCTGCTGAGTTCAGCTCATCAAATCTAAATTTCCCTTCAGCTGATCTCTTTCAACTCGAATATCTCATTGATAACTGCTTCAATGATAAGAGTGTCATTCTGTTTATATCCTTTCATTGGGTTATTGAGATCAGCGAGCGAAAGGAAGGTGTCAAAGCCGCGATAATCGTTAACCGAGTCAAACCAGAATCCAACTGCAAGGAGAACCAGGCTAGGATTTGTGAAGTAGTGAAAGTTTGAGTGAACGAATCGGTTCTCTGGGTGCCGAATTCTTACCTGTCTGCTTAAAAGCGCTGCCAGTGAGTTGGTCCCTGATGGATAGCTCACATTCGACATACAGTTTCCTCCCGCCGGTGAGATCAGTGCGGTCGTCAAGATATAGATACAATGAGAGGAATCTACCCTGTCCAGTTAAATTGCCTCTTGGGTATAGACGGAGCTTCCTGTACCGTCAAAGAGAGGTTGTTTAGGGGGAAAAAAATCGAAGTCTTTATTTCATTATAGTCATGCTCAAATCAAACCCAGAGGGGTGAAAAATCTAGAAATCTTATACCAGGAGCGTTCTTCAGCTGAGAAGATTTCAGAGTATGTATCTGTCCTGAGTTTGGAGTAGCCATATACTCCCCAGGTAAAGGATCGGTTTGTCAATTTTTCCGCCAGTGATAGACGTGCAACTGTGGCTGTACTGCTTATGACATAAACTTCTGCTCCAAATGTGCAGGAATCATTCACAAGCAGCGCGTTATTATCATCGTTGAAAGCGGCCACTGGTAACGCCTTTGCGATTCCCCATTCCAGGTGACCTGCATCGAATCGCCTCTCTCTTGCATCTGCATTGCAATGTTTGTCTTGCCAATTAGTAAACTGGATAATAAGTTCATGGGTCGGTCAACGGTTGTTTTTTTCCGCCACGCACCTTGGATGGTTATGTATGTTTCGCGTTCCTTATCGAAAATGAAGAACTTGAATGAGGCGTAGACGGAGCTGCCACCAGTTGGCTTGTTGGCCAGCTTGAGATAGAGCGAGATGTGACCGCTGCCACTGTCTCTGGTGTTCCCGTTAGGATAGATAACCAAAACCCTTTAAAAAAAAAAGGGAAAAAAACATATTAGAGAAAAAAAAAAAACATGTGCATTGACTGAGGCCAAAATGAAGTAGATATGATCTAAGAATCGAGTAGGTGAATGATTGTTGAGATGAATCAGCCTACCATGATTGACCGCCCGCGTTAAATTCACTTGTTTCGATCTTGTCACTCTTGGTCCTTGCGATCGAGTTCAGAAGTGCCTGGTATGATTCAACCTCGAACTTGAAATGAGAAGGCTCCTTGCCGCGCACTGAGCGGACAACTGGGCTTGCGACTTCGAATGTGTAGACTGATATGATCAAGTAACAAATAGATCAATTACAGCTAAAATTTCTTTGGATGTGCAGATGGAACATGAAAAATAAAAGCAACCAGAAAATAAATCGTAGACATACCAGGCATGTTTATCTTTTGCTAATTGTATACTTTGCTGCAGAATAGAGTGGTTCTGATTGATGGGATGCCTGCTTTGGGGCTTGAAGATTGGAGTCTTGAGCTAGGGTGGGATGCTCGATACACAAAAAAAATTATTTTAAAACTAGTGGGAATACGACTGTTTTAAAAAAAAATACTGTAAGTGCTTTAAATACTCCTTGCGTTGCGTTGTACTCCTCCGTTTGATATATTTATATTTTATATTATATATATATATAAATTTTGTTTTTATATAAAATCATGTCTGATGGTTACGAAACATGTATTAAATTGAAATATATAACATATATAATCATTGATGTTTCATGATAAATTTATGAAAAACTAAGTTTGATCCTTATTATACGCATGCTAAATTTTTCATCGATACGTGTGTCTGGTTAAAAGGTTGCATTCTTTATAAAAAGGGAAGAGTAGTATTTTAATTGAAGCGTTTTGATCTGACACGAGAATTTATATGTGTGTTGAACTTGTATGGATTTTGATTTAAAAATAATTTTTTTTTATGATAGTTTGGTTTATTGTAACAATTGAGAAAGGAGTTTACGAGTTTAGCATTTTTTTATATTAAAAGATTATAAAAAAGAAAACTTTTTATTTATTTTGGGATTGATTAAAAAAATATTTTAATTAATTAGGAAAGAAAAAGTAAATGACAAGACCCGAAAATATGAACATTTTCTTGATCATATCCAAGAACGTGCTGTGTTTGTGATCACTGCTTTCGGTCCAAATTCATCATGATGATTTTTATCGTAGTAAGTACTAAACAGTTGAGCATCATCAAGTCTTTTATGACTCAATCGCATGTTTAAATATTATGTTGTGTTGAACAAAATCGAGTAGTGAACAAGATTAAGCTGTTAAGGATCGATCCTTTCATAGAATAATTCATTATGTGTTTTCTTGATGACGAAGGGGTAAGAAAGATTGAGAATCCAATTAAGCTTAGTTTATTATGGGTAATTATTGTATAGCAGCAATTTGTGCTGCTACAGCATGATGGATATGATTTATTTTCTGCAAGTTGGATTAAAAAAAATGGTAGTGGATCTGTTGAATGTCCCCACGTTCTAGATAGCAAGGTTATGATTTTTTTACTGTGATTAGTGGATCTGATGAAATAAATAAATTATGATACATCAGGGCATTGACTCCCCGCTCCATGTATTCTCTGTAATATCTCGGAGGGACATCCCCTGCTGTCGTGGGGTACAGCAGGAATATGCAGTTTGTTTTTTTGATGCAAAAATGTGAGGTTATGTGTTATTTGTTATTTGTTTTTTTTTTTCTTTTGGTTTGAGGAGTGGGTTGGTTTGGGAGGACAGCATCACAGCAGCATTGCAGGCGATCTGGCTCCTAATTTCTCTAGTCTGTTTCTGTGCTGGAGTCGACTTAACTGAAGCCTAACTTATTTTCTTACGTTCTTTGTTCTACAGTTGTCCGATAGCATGTGTTTATTCGATATGTGGTAATTGCTTGCTGAAGTTGTTATGTTTTGTTTGTTAGACAGCTGATATTCTTTCATTTTCGAAACTAGTTGCTGTATCATACAGATGACTACCATCGGCAAAATGCCTCGTCCTTGCAATGCTTAAACGGAACCATGTGGTGCTTCAAGCGACACAAGATGTACTGTCTTTGCTACCCGTAACAAAAATGTGCCGGGGATGCTTATTTGATCAACGGGTCATGCTGGTACCTCTCTTTGATTATAATTGTGGTTCGTAAATCCCAAAAATTTAGAATGGACAACTTTTGTATTTTATTGAGGACAACCCTCATCCCAACTGGTCAACGGCTCATTTCACAGATCGAACCTTGTTGTTCAACTGACAATTGGGATGCAGGTCCATCAACTTTAGTTGGTTTAAAAAATCCTTTCGATTTTGTATGAGCTTGAAAGAAAAAGAAAGGAACATAAAATAACATATTTTTTCTTTTTATCAGGAAGGAAATTTTTTGAAGGAAACCCTTCACATTTTCGTTCCAAATCCTTTGTTTTTCTTTGTCTCAAGAACTCACAAGCATGGTCATGGGAGAAAACCATTTTTCATTCTTTTTCTTTCCTTCCCTATCCAAACCAAACTCACAAGCCGGATGTTAGTCTCCATAACACATGGTAAATCTCGGTGACTCAGGAAGTCGGTGGATTCCTTGCCAAAACCTTGTATTTAGAAACTTTCCTTCTCCTTATTTTATTTATCTATTTTATTTATTTACTATTTGTTCAATTGGAGTTTTCTAAGGAATATTTCAATCTTTGATCTCCCTGTTGCAGGCATCACACGCTCAAATCAATGTGATGGCTTGTGATCTGAAGCAGTTGGTGGAGACAAAGAGATCGCTTTGTTGTATGGTTTGGCCCTTCACATTTGAGTCTAATCGTTTTCAGGCTATGATGATCTGAATCATTAGCAAATATTCTTGCCTCGGACGCGTCCTTTCCGTTTCTTAGTCGTGCTTGGTTATAGTCAAAGAGATCGCACTGTTCATGTTCCCATTCGTTGATATCGCGAGGTTGATTCATGCGCAGATTAAGTCTACTAGGCTGCTCACAAAACTTTATCGTCGTGTACACTACCGTGTGATTCTTCCATTATACTATAACTCAGCTATCTTTAGTACACAGAACTTTAGCAAGGGCTAATAAAAAGAGTTCTGCGCCATCATGTGACCTTATATATCTTTTCCGTTTATCCCGTTATCATCTTGATGATTATTGTGTTCCTATCATCTGAATGATCATCGTATGGGATCGCAAAGTCGTACTCTGTTGTCCGTTTTGGTGCAGGTTTATGTGGGACAATTACAACGCGTGTCATCCCATGTTTCGACAGATGTATTCAATCTGTTTCAGGTATTCAGATGATAAGACTTTGGGTCGTTGATTTGATGTATTGTAGTGTGAAAATGGATGCTACTGTGGTGGTTGGCTCAGCAATAAAGAAAGTTTGAGATACAATACTCCACATGGGAACAGTGGCAAGTAAAGTATAGTTGTTGATTTGTCAATGAGGTATGGGGGTTGGTTTTGGTGAATTGGATGAATCTGATCCATTATTGATATCTTGCTTCCTCGTGTTTGTGTTGGGATATGTAATCCACTCTCATTTTGTTACTCTCTATATGTTTCATCACATTATGTCTTATATTCATTATCGTCTGTCTCCCTCCATCCCACTCTAACTACATTTTTATCTAGGGATTTACAAATTTTGATCTACATGACACGATGATCAATCAGTATTTTAGATGGACTCATTACTTGTAATATATATTATGTACTCTCACACAATCAAAATTATGGGACAATCAAATATTATTTGATATGAAAATAAAGTTCACTAAGTATGTGTTATTCCCTTATTCTTATTCAAATTGAAACATTATATCATCATTGTATTATGCAACACGCATTTTAAGGAGTTTTATTATTTATCTTAATGACATGAAAAAATTACGTTATTTTATCCAATGTTGTACATAGTTTAAGTTATCATTAATGTTCCACGATAATTTTACTTAAAATGATGTTTGATTGTCCCGCGAACGATTCGTAATATAAATAATTTTATTATCGATATAAATTAATGTTATAATTTGAATATGACGAAAAAAGTACATGACATTTTTAAGCGTTGCATACTATCAAGAGTTTTAAGCACATCGTCACACTTTCATTGTTGTCCAAACTCCCATGAAATCGACTTTATTTGATGATTTATCCAATAAAATTTGATGCGATGAACAATGGAGAGTGTATAGGAGATTAACACATCCCTCTTATGGCATATGATTGTCTTTGATCCAACATTCAAGTTCTAACAGTTGA
>LIEC01011323.1:0-28159 GCA_001925005.1 Drosera capensis
CAATTTCGGATGACTACATTGTATTTCTCCAAGAACATGAGGTAAACTTGGAAATGGTGGAAGAAATTCTTGTCTTCCTCCAGGAACAAGAAACAGATTTTGGACTTGTGGAAGATGATCCAATCAACTTCCGTCAGGCTATGGAAAGTTCTAAATCTCAAAAATGGATTGATGCCATGAACGATGAAATTAAGTCCATGAGTGACAATGACGTTTGGGAGCTTGTCTCATTGCCTGAAGGTGTAAAACCCATTGGTTGTAAATGGATATTTAAAACCAAAAAGGATTCAGAGGGCAATATCATGAGATTTAAAGCTCGTCTTGTCGCTAAGGGCTACACTCAAAAGGAAGTCATTGACTTTAAAGAGACTTTCTCTCCGGTTTCATCGAAAGACTCTTTCAGGATAATAATGGCACTAATGGCACATTTTGATCTTGAGCTTCATCAGATGGATGTGAAAACAGCGTTTCTTAATGGTGATATTAAAGAAACAATTTATATGCAACAACCAGAAAACTTTGTTTCAGGAGATCCAAAGAAAATGGTTTGCAAATTAAAGAAATCCATCTATGGGCTCAAGCAAGCTTCTCGTCAGTGGTATCACAAGTTTAATAATGTCATTACATCTTTTGATTTTGAACCAAATATAGCTGATGACTGTATATACCACAAATTCAGTGGGAGTAAGCATATTTTTCTGGTTTTATATGTCGATGACATACTGCTTGCCAGCAACGATATAGGCTTATTGCACGAAACTAAGAGATTTCTTTCAAAGAAATTTGAAATGAAAGATCTTGGTAATGCCTCTTTTGTATTAGGAATTCAGATACATCGAGATCGCCTCAAAGGTGTTCTTGGACTCTCGCAAAAGGGCTATATCGATAAGGTTCTTAAGAGATATGGCATGCAGGATTGTAAACCAGGTGACACCCCTGTTGCTAAGGGAGACAAATTTAGTTTAAATAAGTGCCCAAAGAATGGTTTTGAAACCAAAGAAATGGAGAAGACACCTTATGCTTCGGCTGTAGAGAGTCTAATGTATGCTCAGGTTTGCATACGACCCGATCTAGCATACATAGTTGGGATATTAGGCAGATATCTCAGCAATCCGGAAATAGAGCATTGGAAAGCAGCTAAAAGGGTCATACAGTACTTACAAAGAACAAAAGATTACATGCTCATATATCGGAGGTCGGATCAGCTTGAGATCATTCGGTATACCGACTCCGATTTTGCTGGGTGTCAGGATAGTCTGAAATCTATATCAGGCTACATAGACATCCAATCAAGAATTATGGCTACAAATTTTTGTTTCTGGACTATGCATAATGGATGGCATTAAAAGGCCACTTAGGTTATTGTGTGACAACAAGTCAGCAGTTCTTTATGCTAAAAATAACAACAGTTTGACCAAGGCAGAAGCATATAGAGGTCAAATTTCGAGTTGTGAAAGAAAGAGTGCAGAAAGGAAAATTATCCATAGAAAACATCAGTACTAACTCCATGTTTGCGGATCCGCTCACTAAGGGATTGCCACCCAAAGTGTTTCATGAGCATGTTGCTCATATGGGTGTCAAATCAGTTGAGGATTATGGATTTTAGTGGGAGTTTGTTATGTACTGTTTATATGGTGTCAAACTTATGTTTTTCTTTCAAGTTGTATCTGCAGATTTATAGTTTTAAAGTTTAATGTACTCTTACAGTTTTGAGATTGATCTCAATAAAGTTTCAGGTGGACTAGTTGGAAATAGACATACTATTTCGGACCACACTTTATGTTATTTCTATGCCACACACTTATACTTGATCCATGTCGTTGATTATATTGATATACGTGATCATTGTTGGATCTAGTTATATCAATGTAACATAGATCTCTTTGATCCTATGTTGATATGATTGATGGACCAGATTGGTTGATGACGATTATAAATTGATAGCATTCCTGAGCTCTTAAGGTTACTGTGACATACAATACTAAGGTTTATGCATGTACATGAGTATGTCGTCCAAGTGGGAGATTGTTGGATTAATGGACTCATATTACATGTACATGGATAATTTACGGATTAATTATATGTCATGTGCTATCTTTCGGTTTGGCCCAAATATTAGTGGTCCTACGGATAGTAATATTAAGTGGGCCAATACATCGTCATATAGAGTATAGGGCCCAATTGTGTAGATACCACGGGCTTGATTCTAATTGATGATGGGCTGATTAGGGTTAAGAACCACTATATATGTGAAGGTTATGGTCCCCGGTTGAATATACGTTACATCTTTCTGGCATCCTATCGCAAGAGAGAGAAACCCTAGCGTGTGTATCAACTGAAAGACCCTAACCCTAGGCGATCTTCATCCCAGATTAAAGGCTTGCTTTTATGGATTCAGGTACGCTTCCGCTTATGATTTATTCTAAATAATTCGATATGAAGGTTACAGTTATTTATGTGGATTAATTCCAACAGGTACCCTAGACCGACCTCAAGCACCACCTGAACCGACGCAAGAATCCACAAGAGGGACAGGGGGAGTCTATCACACTCACTCTCACTCGGTCACTCCTATAGAAGACCTGAGGAGTATTCTCAACTTGAAGTCGGTAGGTAATCGTCCCCGGGTAGCACCAAAGCAGGTGGAGGTGGCTCTAGATCAAACTCAGGAGCTGAAGGAAATGGTCGAGGAGCTCTTTAAAATGATCCAAGAGACTCCTCGAGACCCAAGGAGTGAGGCTGACTTGAGGACGGAAACACCATTTACCCCTGAAATTAACAGGGAGATTTCCCATGACAAATTCAAGATGCCAGCAATGGAGTACTATACGAAATGGGAGACCCCTTCGACCACATCCAAAGGTTTTGCACCTCGATGAACCTGTTCAAGATGTTGGATGGCATCATCTACAACATCTTTTCGACCTTAATCAGGTGACCAGCATGAGGAGGGTTCAACAGGCTCCCCCGGATCCATTAGCTCGTCTGCTGCCCTAACCAAGACCTTCACCGCTAAGTTCATAAAATAATGAGGGATCCAGCTGACCTCTGAACACCTCAATGACGTAAAGTAAAGATTGGACGAAAGCCTGAAAAGTTACATTCAAAGATTCAACTCTAAAGTCGTGCACATTGAAAAGGCAGAGGACTCTGACATCTGCCGAGCTTTAGTCAGGGACTTGGAAAAAAGGAATTTGACATCCGATCTCACTTTGAAGTGTTCCTGGATGTATACCACTTTACTGACGAAAATTAGTCATCACATGCCAACTAAATCTGAGATGACAGTCCAGGATTGATTCAGAGGCTTAACAAACGGGGAGTCGAGCTCAGGAGATCGGGGGTCCGTCCACTCCCGAATTGGAGAAAGGACGCCCTCTGCTAGTCAGGAAGGGAAGAAGAATGAGAAAAAAAGAAAGGGTCTCACCTATCCTTGGCATACTTCGCTTAGCTTGGGAAGAGAATCTCCTCCAAAAAGATTAGAAAAAGCAACGCTCTCAAGGAGGCAATCGAGACACCTATCGGTACTGCCTGTATCATAAAGATCACGGGCATGATACAGAAGGGTGTTGTAACCTCAAGGACATTGTTGACGAGCTGATCAGAAAGGGAGCCCAGAAAAGATTTGTGACAAATCAGTCTCGACCTTGGGAAACGTTGTCACAAAGACCTCAGGACAAGACAATGTTAGTAGCCGAGCAGATGAATAGTATATGTGAAGTCAAGGAGACGATGAAAGGGTAGTAGCATGCAACTCAAAGGCTAGTTCGGGAATTTCATGCACTCCAAGTGATGAAAATTCTAGGGGGAAAAACATAATAGCCAATCGCCTCAGGCGATGCGCCCAAACAGGAGAGAAGCCAAGCAAACTCAAGTACTATACCGAGGTCGTTGCCCCCCTCCCCCCCTCCCCCTATACGTCTTGGCCTTTGGTATAGAATGATGGGTTTCTTATCCAAAAGAGCCTGCATCTAATAAGGGAGGAACTCGACTTCGTAGGGACGAATAGGGAAGCCGCACTAACTAAACCCCGAGCTTATCAACAACAGGTATCTCAAAACTTTAACAAAGGAGTCCAGAAAAAGGGCTTCGAGCTTGGCGACCTAGTACAGAAGGGTCGAGTTCGATGTCCATCAAGTTGGAGGAAAACTCGCTGATAAGTGGGAAGGGCCTTACGGAATTAGTGCTCCGTTAACTTGAAGCCATACAAGATCTCCATACTCAATGGACACCCATCATCGAGGATCTTCAAATTCTACTATCCATGAATGGCTATAAAGGGAAGCCAAGTCAAGAAGCCTACCAAGCTAGAAGAATAACTATAAAGGGAACCCTAGTCAAGAAGCCAATAAAGTCAGGAGTAGATTATGAAGAAGTCATGTAACCTAACTTGTACTCACAATCTTTTTGATTTAATAAAGTCATGTCGGTACTTAATGGATTACCCTAAAACACTGCTTAAAAAAATGACGAAGCTACAAGTAAAAATAAAAGGCACGATGAGTTTATGAAAATAGAAATTCATTAACGAAAGAATTAATAGAAAGGGTCAGACCTTGGGACAGACCTCCAAGGTCCAAGTTCCTAGGTTCCTATGTTACACTTTCAAAAATCAAATAACCTACATCTTCCTAAATTATAAGAATTTCAGTTCAAAATAAGCTATTGATCAACTCCCATGTCTCCACAATATAAAAACGTTTCTGATATAAAAAGATGTTGTTCCAAAGCTGATAATCACTGAAAATATCCAAAAAAATATCTTTTTAAATCAATCCGAAAAATCAGGATTTTGAAATAGAAATTATAACTGTCACATGAATCGGTTCATGAAAAGAACCAGTTCTTTTCAAAATGATTTTCCAAGTTGATTGTGGTCCTAAATGCTCATGACTTCAGCCTAAATAAGAGTATCATAGCTGTTTTCAGTACACAAGACTCTACATAGATTAAATCGTACCTTTCATCCAATAGCTCTTGCATATTGATCCTAAGTTGGTCTTTGAGGTTTATGGCTTGATTAATAACTTCACTTTCTCCATAAAACTTAGATCCAAGAGCTTTAGATCAACTCCATTCAGGACCAAATGATCTTTAGGTCCATCTTTGTTTGATTAAGATTTCATGTGACATTTTTAGCACTAAACACGCTAATATGCACCTGCATACATTGCAACTCAACACAACATCAGTGCATTATTATTTGTTATCATCAAAACAGATGAAGCTCAACAAAAATGCCACTATGATGGCGAACTCCTTTATACGATTAGTAATGATCGTGCTGTGATGAGTGTTTGGAATGATTTTGATGTTGGCTTCAAGGACCTTTAACTTGAATTATAGCCACAATCTAGTAGGTTGATTTGATTTTAATCTCCATTACTAACCTTATTTTGTCAAAACAAGAAAACTAAAAGCAGTTCTCCTGAACCACTACCATTGAACTAACCCTTCGATGGCTAACGCTCATTTAACCTAGAATAAAACATGACATGATCACCAACAAACAGAACGACAAAACAAACCAAATTTAGTTAGGGCTTTTTTTAATGCCTTTTTACAAACAAAACTACCAAACAATTATTGCAAACAAGTTAATTATCATACTAGGTATTTTTTTTTCAAAATATAGTGAGAGAAGACGCCCTGCGTTATTCCCAAAAGAAGCCGCAGGGCGCCTTTGGATGAGTTAATGACGCAGGTTCCCATTGTAAAGGCGCAGGGTGCCTTCCATTGGATAGGAAAATAATCTCACATTCACACCCATTAATAACATTATAATTCAGTGAAAACATCTTAAATATTTTTATATTTTTACTTAATAGTTTATCATCTTTTTATGTAATCAATATAACCCGATTCAATCATATATAATGTTGAAAATATAACTTGATGACTCTTTCAAATAATTTAACATTTATAGATAAATTAATTAAAGATTTTAAATAATATATTAATATTTTTTATGGTTGATTCATTCAAAAAATCAGGTTGAAAAATAATGATTGATCAAATGTTATGATTATATTGATATAACTTAAAAAGTTCTAACATGATATATGGATGATATAATTTTTAAATTATAAATAAACATAGGGATATTTTTATTAATTACAAATATCTTAAATATATGGATAGTCTTTCGGATATTCTTCATCTTAATTAAACTAATTCATATCTATGAACTAAGAATATTGGATTTGTTCCGTCTTTCATATGCTCCTAAAGAATTTCTCTCAACAAACTCATTTGTCCTGATCGTTTGATATTTTCAACGATTTATGATTGTATTTTTGTAGATGTCGGAGATCAGCAGATCCGAACATGTAGTTTTTCACCGTGGAGTATTATTTTCGAGATGGATTTTTGACATTACTCGTTGAGACTCGTAGGGCGCATTTTCAGAATGTATTTGTTTTCTTTTTCCGAGGGTGGCTTAATAGGACCTACCACATCCATTCTCCACGTTTCAAATAGTCAAGAGTCCCTGGTCGGATGTAGCCCTTTTGACGCCAGGTGGATTTCGCCTGGTATGGGCGAGCTTCACGCCTCCAGGTCCAGTGAGTCTTTGACCGTGGTAGGCAAGTAATAGACCAACAGCATTATCCTGTCATGGAGTTTTGGTCCATTTTTAATGATTTGTGATTATATTTTTATAGACGTAGGAGATCATCAGATCCGAACATATAATTTTTCACCGTGCAGTATTATTCTCGAGAAAAAAGATGCAATTCTTTATGAATTGAAGAGTCGTAAAATAAGAAGTTTTAAGATTATCTTTACTAAAGTTAATCCTAAAATTTTCGCAGCAACTTCGTCACAAAACTACGTCGAAAAATTTGTTAACTAAAATTTCAAATTTAAAAAATTTTAATATAACAATTTAATATTATATTGAATTTTTAATTATTTGAAATTGATGAAAATGAGGGAGAGAATGGCTCCTTTTATAGAGAGAAAATGAACGAAGTAAGACGTCCTGGGTGCGATTCTCCTAAACAGCTAAAGACGTCCTATACATCATTCCAACTAAAGACGCGGGACGTCTTCTTCTCTACTAAAGACGCATGGCGTTTTTTTTTACTATATTTTGAAAAAAAAATGTTATTTTGATAATTTATTTATTTGTAATTTTAATTTTATAATTTTATTTATAAAAAGATCTTTAAAAAAAAAACCCAATTAGTTAGCGTCATGTTTGTTAACAAATAAAAAATCAGCCACGATAGTACAAAAGAAATCAATCTCTCATATTCAATGCTGTAATCACTGTCACGCCATCTACCCCTGCTTCTCTCCGCAATCAGCATGCATAATAAATACTACTATGATAAACTGACTTGCGAGGAAAGGAGAAAATAAGGCTACGGATAGAAGTCCGAACAATTAGAAAGAAACAGACATCAGGAGCTTGAAAAGGAATGCGAGTATTTAAGGTGAGGGTAGCATTTAAAAATAATGCGTATGTTTTTTTTTTTAAATCAATTGATAATTGCTAAATTATGTGTCAATCTTTGATAAATAAGTTTTAAAAATAACACCTATTAGTAACTAATAATATTTTTGTAGCATCCGATCCGGGTTTTATATCTCTACACATCACCTTACGAATTTTTCTATTGGGTTTGTAATGAAGATATGTAATTTGATCAGCCCAGTATAAAACTCTGTGGAGTTGATATCAAATCTTTTAGGTCACAACTGAAGAACTCAAGAAATTTAATTCTAAATCAATTGATAATATAAAAAAAAATAAAAATCGAGAGCTATGTTGATAGCGGAAGCAGTTGAGAGCCTGATTCAGTGTATTTAATTGGCTGATTTAGTGGTTTATATCCGTCAGTGGATTTGTATTGAATTTGTCCCATGTTTTTCACTTTTAAAACTTTAGGACAATCAAATTGGGGTATTTTTGTTGGTATATAAATGACTCACGTAACAAACAACTCTTTGTATTTTTTCATATAATAACAAACAACGGTCGTGAGGTTTTTTTTCCCCTTAGAAGGGTTTCTCACATTAAAAAATTATCTCTATTTCCTTTATTGTTTGATTATTTGAGCATATTGATCCTAACAAGTGATATCAGAGGTTGGATCAAATAAATACATAATGTGAGGGCGTGATTTACAAACCTTAATCGATTTGATGGAGTGATCGATTGAATTGGTGTTGACGATCGACATCACACAATTTCCAACGATCATCTTCATTGTTCATCTTGGGGATCAAAGATCATTCCTTTAAGATACTCTGATCAAGTGGGAGCCATAATGGATGAAGGAAAGATCAAGGTCGAGAAATTCGATGGATCAAATTTTATACTTTTGGAAGATGTAGAAGAAGGATTATCTCTATAAAAAAGATCTTTATCTATCTTTGGGAGGAGAAAGGAGCAGTCGACGGACATGGATAAAAAGAAGTGGGATCTTCTTAATCAAAATGCGTTAGGGGTTATTCATCTATCTCTTTCATCGTTTGTGACATTCAACATCTCCAAAGAGAAGACGACTAAAGGTGTATGAATGTGTTGACAAAAATGTGGTGTATGAATGCGTTGACAAAAATGTACAAGAAATCCTCGGATTAGAACAAGGTTTTTCTGATAAAACACTTTTTCAACATGAGGACGATTGTGAGTAAGCCTATGACCGAGAATTTGAATGACTTAATACGGTGCCTAGTCAATAGATGTCGGTTGGGATAAGCTTCGCACATGATGTACTTGCTTTGGCTATGTTAGTCAGTTTACTTGATAATTGGATAGTTTAGTGATGACTATTACCAACTCGTCAATAGGAAACACTCTAAAATCCAAGGACGTTACTATCACACTTCTGAACGAAGAAACCCATATGAATAATTCCTCAACTTCAAATGCTACTAATGGTGCCCTTAATGTTGAAGGTAGAGATAGATCTTCAAAGAAGGACAAGAACAAAGGCAAAGGTTGATTTGAGTCAAGGGGCTTGAGTATCTCAAGAGGTGGAGTTACGTGGCGGAACTGTGAAAATAAAGGGCATCGCATTCATGAATGTCCTACGTGTTGAGGTTGTCGATTTCTTTATATCCTCGATTAATGGGCGCTACACTGAGTTAGTATGTGTGATACGGTAGGACGTTAAGCATGTGCGATACAGTAGGACGCATGTGCGATATTGAGATTGTATGTGTCGATTGCTTATGTTAGTTTCTAAAGAAATTGGTTCAAATAGTGGAAGTCGAGGCGTTAAGCATGTGCGATACGGTAGGACGCATGGCCATACGTCCTGATTTCCTTGAGTCCTACGTGTGTAATTTATTGTCAATTTTCTCAATGTAGTATCTTCAATCTTTTCACTATGAAGAAGACTGATATGAAACAAGGCAAAGATTCGATAAATGCTTTGAACGAATTTGATTGATTTGATGATACACTAATTTTGTCTTGCAATACTAAGATTGGTACTTGGATTTTGGATTCTGTCGCTTTCTTACATGTTATTTCCTATAGGAACTTCTTCCAGAACTATGTGCGAGATGAAATTAGGAAGAGTGTATCTTGGAGATTATAAGCTTTGCGAGAAAGTTGGGAAAGCTGATGTGCAAGTCCAAATAGGGAATGGAAAAATGTTGAGCTTGAAAGATGTTAGGCATGTGCCCAAACTCACAAAGAATCTGATTTTTATTAATCACCTGTTAGACGATGGGTGCATTATCATGTTTGATAGTGACCAATGGAAGATGAGATAGGATTCTATGGTATTTGAAATTTGATCGTTTCATGTTAGGAAACGGTCATAAATATTGCCACAAGGAGGGTCGTTATTACTTCAAAAGTTTTGATGATTCCTATATTATTCTACTGTTATAGGTAGATAATATGTTAGTTGGAGATACTGACATGAGAATAGTCAAAAGGTTGAAGAGATGATGGTTAGGTAGGTTGAAGAGATGATGGTTAGGTAGTTCTGTATGAAGGACTTGGGTGCTGCAAAGTAGAGTTTGGGTCTCATAACTAAAAGAACAGACAGTGCAACATACAAGGTCTTTGATAGCGTTTTTTTTCTAACATTTGTTTACTACCTCTATAGATTTACAGCCGCTACCGTAAATTTTGATCAAAAAAAATCATGCATAAAACTATTGTAATGTTTTTATAATCGCTATCTTTGTTGAACTGTTGTAATAGATCGATTTGATTACATTTTTTTATAACACTTTACAAACCCGACAATAGAGATATCTATGGCAACGATACCAAAAGCTGTGATAGTATTTCCATCGCAATAATTGTCAATTGAGCAAAATAATAAATTAATTGATTCTCAAATTATAAAACAAATTTCCAACCCCCTTAATGGTCTAGCACGAGACTACCAACGTTGAGGTTCATGGTTCGAATCCTTACAACTATGAAAATTTAAATGATTTTATATAAGTAGATCGTCGGAGGTCAGCCGCCACCTGCCTGCTACAGGCTACCACAGGCTATGGCGATACCGGTTTAGATAGCGATTATCAAACCACTACCATAGATCTATGATAGCATTTTTTTTGACATTTTACAGTGTTTTTGAACCGCCACTAAAAGCCTAACATGTTGTAGTGAGAGAGATAAAGCTTTGTTAAGAGGATTATGAGTTGAAGGCGTTAAAAGAGATCCAATACAAAGAATGTCAAATTAGTGTCTACTCCTTAAACTGGACATTTCCTAAATGTTTCACGGTGAGACAATTCGAAATCTGATGAGGAAAGTGACAAGATGATAAGAGCCCCTTATGCCTCTATGGTTGATCGCCTCCTGTAAGCTATGCTTTGCACTAGCCCAAATATTTTTCAAGTAGTGGGAGTTGTCAGCAGGTATATATTTAATCATGATTTTCAAAACTAGAATGTTATCAAATAGATTTTGAGATGTCTTGTGGATACCCAAGATATGGTATTTAGTGTTTTAATGGTGTAAAGGTTAGACTATATGATTTTTCAAATTCTGACATGACAGGTGACGTCATTATGAGGAAGAGTATTATTGGTTATATTTTTACTTAAGGCAACGGTGCCATCTATTGATAATATGACCTACCTAATAACTATGCGTTGTAGTTGTGAATGGTAGCAAGTAACATCATGATTTGAGCGATGAATAGTTAAGATTGATTACATATAAATGAAACAGGTTGAGCGTTTCACTATTTTAGTCATGTTTGACATATTCTCATGTTCATATTCAATTTACTTATTTCTAATATATGCACGCGTTATGTTATGTTACAGATGAGTAAGTTAGGTTGATTATACATGCGTTGTGGTAATCAACACTCTAATATGATTTAAAAGACCTTTAATTCGAAACCAAATCTTTCATAATAACAAATCTATATGATAGTCATCCATGATTGATCCTATGAAATTAAAATGAAGGTAATCAATTCCCTATATTTTAATGAAATAGTAAACACCTTAATCTATATCTCTAGTTAGTTACGTAGCTTTAGTTTAATTTAGTTGATTAGATTAGCTTAATTATTTTATATTTACAAAGCTCCCCAAACAATTTGATTTTCATAATTCTAATAGAGTTCCTTGATGATTACTACAACCTTAATAATTAATTTAAATCGTCATTGTAATATCGACCTCTATTTTCACTATTATATTATTATAACCAAAATAAAAAATCATGTCAATTCAATCCAGTCTCGGTCTTTTGTCATTCACAAATTATAGTAAAGCTCGTAAAGGACAAGAGCTTTGTGCTCTCTAATGCCTGATTTGATATCCCATGGAAGTTGATATTGACATACAATTAAATACTTTCATTGTCATGTTGAAGAGTAAACTAACCGTTTCACTTTTGATTCTGGAATTAGGAGAGGGGTTTGAATGAATATCTAGACATGCACACAAAACTTGTTTGATTGGATGAACTTAATCTAGATAACAATGGAAGAGATACGAAGGAGGAGAAATTCAAAGGAGTGTTCGCCTATCTCTTCCAGAAATAGTGATGTCAAAACACCAACACAAAACCATCAGGCGATCTTATCAAGGTGAAATAAAAAACTAACGAATTGTTTTGGTTGAAAAGCCTCTTGGTCATGAATTTGATAGTGAAGAGATTCGTGGATGAACTCGACATGAAACAAGAGCAGTATGTATTATTTTGTGACAGTTACAGCGTAATTCATCTTGAAAAAAATTCTATATTTCACAACAAGTCAAAGCATAATGACACTTGATATCATTGGATAGGAGATGTGTTATAGAAAAAGAAGGTCGAGTTTAGAAAAATTCATACAGATGAAAATGGAGCTGACATGTTGACCAAAAGTTTGCTAAGAGAAAAGTTTGAATATTGTAGGGAGATCGTCGGAATGGCTGTATCTTCCACCAAGATGGGAAGGGGGAGATTTGTTAGGAGCGAGTTCCCTGCCTATGTAGAGAATACCCGTGTGTGTGATTGATGGAACATGGAGCACGTAAGCAATAGGATCAAGGCAGGTATTGTTTGAAAGATTTTCACATTAGGAAAATAAAGTTGGTTATGAGGTGGTTCTATCTTCATGGATAGTTAAATCTTTTTAAAATCGAAAAAATATTTTTTTGTGAGATTGATCATGAGAAGATTGTTCAGTAAACTCAGGCGATTTGAAATAAGTAATTGGCGAGTTTTGTTCTTTGATCTTCTATTTTGGTAATTCTTGTCATTGTTTTTTGGCTTGAATTTGTACTCTCTTTGGTGTTATCGATTCGAGCTGTCGAATTACAACAGAAGATTAGATAGACGAAGGGTGTAATCTTTTTTTTATTTTCTTAGTGGAATCCTTTGGGGTTGGAGTCCGAACATCCCGTGGTTTTTATTCATTTTCGGGTTGTCACGTAAAAATCTTTGTGCCATCTTGATTTTATTTGTATGCCATATATCACTGTCCTCATAATTCCTTGTTGGTTTAAGGATTGAAGTTTCGCAATTTTATCCATTCACAATAGAGTGGTATCAGAGCCAGATTCCTTGATAATTGACCAAGAAGAAAGATGGAAATGAAACCGTGCAAGATGATGAATCTTAACGGTACCAATTACCATACCCGAAGAAGCAAGATGAAAGATATGCTTTTTGTCAAGAATATCCATCTATCAGTATTTGATGCAACAAAGTCGCAGGAGAAGGCCAAGGAAGTCTGGGCTTTCGAGCATCAGTAAATGTGTGGATACATTCGTCAATGGGTAGATGACAAACGTTTACAACCATATTGTAAATAAACTTGAATCTTTGTATGCCAAGAAGACTGGTATGAATAAATTATTCTTAATCAGGAAGATGATGAGTCTAAGATACCGAGATGACACTTTTATTTTAGATCATATCAATGAATTTTAAGACGTGATAGACCAACTAGCGACGATAGGAGTCAAATTTGAGGATGGGATTTAGGGACTTTGATTGTTAGAAACTCTACTGGATTCGTGGGAAACAATTCAAGTATCTTTGACAGCGTCGACACGCAATGGGATCATTACATTCGTCGTCAACATACTTTGAAGTTTTGTTTACTAAGTCCTGGGAAGAAGCTAGAGTAAAGGTCAGAGAGGTGAGAGGAGTAAGAGCAAAGGAAAGTCCAAAGGCCGCTATCAGAATACCGAGTGCTATTATTGTCACAAGAAAGGCCACATCAAGCAACATTCTTATGCTTACAAAGTTGACCAAAAAAAATATAGTGACAATCGGAAAAAGTCTGGAGGAGAAACAACAGCTACAATGTCTACGAGTGGAGGCGATATCATCATTGTTGGTGATGAGGTGACAACAACATTTTCCTGTGATGATAGTAGCTGGATTATTGATTCCAGGGCTTCGGCATACGTGTCTCACAACACGGTACTCTTTACCACATATATAACATGAGATTGTGGAGTGTTAAGAATGGGTAATGGGGACGTGTCCAAGGTGATAGGCATGAGAGATGTGCATTTGAAAACTAGCACTGATGGTTTGCTAGTGCTTAAAGGCGTGCGTCACGTATCTGACATTAGGTTTAATTTGATGTCGATAGCAAGGCTGGATGATGAGGGCTTCTTTAGCCTTTTCGGGAATGGTCAGTGGAAACTCAGCATCAGCACTATGGTGAGTGCTGGTGGGAGTAAAAGAGATAATCTCTATTATGTGGAGAGGAGCATAGAAGGTGTCCAAGAAAATACAGTCCAAGATTCTATATCGACTAGGTTATGGCATAGACGTCTCTGTCATATGAGTGAGAAAGGGATAGGATGCTTAGCAAAGAAGGGCATTCTTTCAGAGCTCAATCACGACAAGTTAGAGGCATGTCTACATTGTTTGGCTGGAAAGTAGAACCAAGTTTCATTCGAGAGCCTTTTATCTTCAAATAAGACAGATTTATTAGAGTTGGTTCATTCAGATGTGTGTGGATCATTGAAGGTGAAGACTAGAGGAGAGCCTCTTGCTTTGTGACCTTTATTGACGATCATTCTAGAAAGTTTTGGGTCTATGCTCTAAAGACCAAAGATCAAGTGCTCTTGGTGTTCAAGAAGTTTCATGCATTGGTTGAAAGACAAATCGAAAAGAAACTCAAATGTGTGCGCTCTGAAAAATGGTGGCGAATTTATGGGTTCATTTGATGCTTACTGCAAGGAGCAAGAAATCTGACATTAGACGAGTCCTCCGAAGGCGCCTCAACTCAATGGCGTGGCAGAAAGGATGAATAGGACGTTGATGCAGAGAGTAAGGCGTTATACGCAGCTGCTCACGTTATCAACCTATGTCCGAGTTTAGCATTGTAGGGTGATGTACAAGATAAGGTTTGATATGGTAAGGAGCCTTCCTACAGTCACCTGTGAGTTTTTGGATGCAAAGCCTTTGTGCATGTATCGAAGGATGAAAGATCCAAACTTGACATGAAGACAAGACACTATGTCTTTATGGATTACAACCAGGACGAGTTAGGCTACAGGCTATTTGATTCGATGGAGCAGAAGCTTGTGAGGAATTGAGATATTATCTTTTGGGAAAATTAAATGATAGAAGATAATTTAAATACTTAAGATGCCTGAAGAAAAGATTGAGGAATTGATTGATTCAGAGTCAATGTCCCCAAGAACTGCATATAAGCCAGACCAGGCATTGGAGCCAATACATGTTGATGCTCCGAATCTTGATCCAATTGGTAGTCAAGAAGATATCCAAGAGGGTGAGACAATAGAGCCTGAAGATAAAGCTGTTGATGGTCAACAACAGGCACCAGTTTTGTACCTCGAAGGTCTAACAGGGCGAGTCGACCATCTACTAGGTACTGTACTAGTGAGTATGTGCTCATGACAGATGTGGATGAATCCAAAAATTTTGAGAAAGCAATGAAATATAAGTACAAAAATAAGTTGATGGGAGCAATGAAAAGTGAGATGAATTCTTTGTATTCCAATTGCACGTATGATTTGGTGCGATTGCCAAAAGACAAGAGGGTCTTGAAGAATCGATGGATATTCAGAATAAAGTAGGCTGATAAAGCTGTTTGTCCACTTTATAAGGCCGGGTTGGTAGTCAAGGGCTATGTCAACAGAAAGGAGTTAATTTTGATTAAATTTTTTCTTCAATTGTGAAGATGTCTTCAATTCACACTGTTTTAAGTCTGACAGTACGAATTGATTTAGAAGTCGAGCAAATGGATGTGAAGACAACTTTTCTCTATGGGGATTTGGAGGAAGAGTTATATATGGAGCAGTCTGAAGGTTTCATGGTGAAGGGCAAAGAGAGTTATGTGTGTAGGCTGAAAAAGAGTTTATACTGTTTGAAGTAAGCTCCGGGATAGAGGTACAAAAAGTTTGAGTTGCTGATGGGGGAGCTAGTTTATGTGAAAAACGCAATGGATCATTGTGCATTTGTGAAACACTTTGCGAGAGATGATTTTTTTCATCTTATTGGTCTGTGTGGACGACATGTTATTTGTCGGACAGAACACTTCAAAAATTATAGACTTGAAGCGTCAATTGAATAAAGCCTTCGCTATGAAGGATTTGGGTGCTGCCAAAAATATTATCGGGATAAAAATCAGCAGGGATAGACCATCAAGAAAATTATGATTATCCCAAGAGAGATACGTTAGAAAGGTATTTCAGAGGTTTGGGATGGAAAGGTCAAAGAAAGTAAGTATCCGTCTTGCTGCTCACTTTAAGCTCAATAGAGATCAATGTCCATCGACCGAGGAAGAGAAAGTTGATATGTTGAAGGTACCATATGCATCAACTATGGGGAGTCTAATATATGTGATGGTATACACGAGACCTGATATAGCTCAAGTAGTAGGTATGGTGAGTCGATATCTTTCCATTCAAGGAAGAGAGCATTTGAATGTCGTTAAGTGGATATTAAGGTAACTGCAGGACACTTTGGGTTGGAAACTAGGTTTCAAAAGTGACAAACCAGAGCTAATCGGATACACCGATGCTGACATGGCCGGAGATTTTGACACAAGGAGATCGACTTTAGGATATCTGATGATGTTTGGAGGGAGAGTTTGCAGGGGGAGCTGTGGCATGGCTGTCCAGGTTACAGATGTGTGTTGGCCTATCTACAACGGAGGCAGAATTTATTACAGCTACTGAAGCTTGCAAAGAGTTGCTTTGGATGAAGAGATTCATGGATGAACTCGACATGAAGCAAGAGTAGTATGTGTTATTTTGTGACATCCAGAGCGTAATTCACCTTGGAAAAAATTCTATATTTCACAACAAGTCAAAGCATATTGACACTCGATATCATTGGATAGGAGATGCGTTAGAGAAAAAAGAGATCGAGCTTAGAAAAATTCATACAGATGAAAATGAAGCTGACATATTGACCAAAAGTTTACCAAGAGAAAAGTTTCAATATTGTAGGGAGATCCCCAAAATGACGGTATCCTCTACCTAGTCAGGAAAGGGGAGATTTGTTGGGAGCGGGTTCGCTTCCTATGTGGAGAATACTCGTGTGTGTGACTGATGGAACGTGGAGCACGTAAGCGACAGGACCAAGGCGGTTATTGTTTGAATGATTTTCGCATTGGAAAAATAAAGTTGGTTATGAGGTGGTTTTATCTTCATGGGTAGTTAAATCTTTTTAAAATTGGAAAAGTATTCTCTCAATGGATATATAAAAGGGGGTGATGCAAAAGATTTTTTGTGAGATTGATAAGGAGAAGATTGTTCAGAAAAACTCGGGTGATTTGAAATAAGCAATTGACGAGTTTTGTTCTTTGATCTTTTGTTTTGGTAATCTCTATTACGGTTTTTTGGGTTGAATTTGTACTCTCTTTGGTGTTATCGATTTCGACTGTTGAATCGCAACAGAAGGTTAGATAGGCGAAGGGTGTCATCTTTGTCTGTTCTCTTAGTGGAATCTTCTAGGGTTGGAGGCCGAATATCCTGTGGTTTTTTTCCTTTTTCGGATTTTTTACGTATAAATCTTTATGCCATCTTGATTTTATTTGTATGCCCTATATCACTATCCTCATAATTCGTTGTTGGTTTAAGGATTGACGTTCCGTAATTTTGTTCAATTCCAACAAATAGCTTATTTTTTGTAATTGATATATATTTGTTTGTAGATGGGGATACACAATCATGAGAAATGGTTGTGAGAAAAGTAATTCATCTTTTAATTATTTCATTAAGTATAAAATGATTAAAGACATAAAATTGATTATTCCATTATATCAAAATTTAATACCCATAATACCCTCATGACATTCAATGAATATGACATTCCATGAAATGTCATATGGTTTTGTTAATTTAGATAATGATATTGATCATTACCATCACCATCAATGTATGTTATTGCATTTAACTCCAAGGATAATAATGACTATCAAAAATAATACTGCCTTTGTATCATACTATTTGCACTGTTGTTCTATTTAAATTATCTCAAATATATATAATATTTTTTTTTGATAATCTTTATACATAAAAAGTAACAAATCAATTTAATTTAATATAATACACTTCATTATTTTTTTTTCACAGTTATTAAATAGTAGGTTAACCTCACCACCACAAAAAACAAAAAAATAATAATATATTTTTCATAAAAATTTAGCACACATAAATTTTTTTATCGAAATAAAATATTGCATTTATTTCAGAACGAAGAGAGTAATATTAATAAACATAGGGCAATGCCAAATCTAGAGAAAAATAGTTAATTCTAGAGAAAAAGCTTGGGTGAAAGCAAAAACGAAAGGTTCCATACTAACTAAGAAGGGAACAAAATTCGCAGGTCTTGTTTCCTTATTGAATGGGCTCAAGAGCTATCCCTTTTAGTCAAACTAAGCCAGTATCACGCGTATTTTTTCGTAATGTTCCGAGTTGATCCAACGTTATTTGATATAAAAATGAGATTTTTATATTCATATTTATAAAATAATAAAAATTATGTAGAAATTATAAAAATTATGAAATAGAGGTAATAAAACATATTCTCTTTGTTTCAATTTAATCAAAACATTTTAATTCGATATGAAAATTTATGTATATGTTAAATTGTATGGATAATAATATTTTTGTCTTCGTGAACGTGAAAGAGAGAGTAGTAAGAAAGAGGAAAAAAAATATAATTCATTGATTTCATATAAAATATAAATATTTTAATAATTTTATGTAAAAAATTTTTCTTAACCTATTGGTGAGTGGCTGAAACATTTTGTGGGACGAGATGAAGAGAGTGCCTTTTATTCCTCACAGGCAGTCACTAAAACCTAATGGTGACTCAGCCTATAACCCAACCACACCACTACGAGGCGAGGTGCCTTTTGGCATAGCAGTCGCTGGCAAAACTATGTTCACGCACCCGCCATGTTCGTTGTGGCCCATGATCGGCAAAATAGCCGTAGCTTGGGCAGTTTTGTGTTGTGTTGGTTCGTTGATGGGAAAATGACACGTAAGAAGTTTTTTTTGTCATTGGGGGAATCGGAGACGTTGTGCATTGTTGCGGCGAATGGATGGTGAATTTTGAAGACTTGTCCGATCATGGCCCACAACGATGGAGAGGTTGGACATAATTTTGGCTTATACATTCTGTTTGATTTGATCGTTTGTATACGCCAATTTTGATAGAAATATGTCTACACATTAGCTCTAGATATTTCTCATGGCTGGAACTGAATACCTATAATGTTGTTGTTGTAATTATTTTGATTTGTTTGTTTTAATGTCCTTCACCAAGCACTTATGATTTCTTCTCGAATGCTTAGCTAATCTGAAAAAGAACCTGAAAAAAGATGGCTTGGAAGGCTTTGGAGTTCACACAGTTAAGCTAGTTGCCCTTGTATGTTGCACAATTGCTTCAAGTTTCTATATTGCTTTTGTTAAAATATTAGAATATAAGAATGTGACCATGTAATATGACCGTTATAATCATCCTATAAATAAAGGATTCTTGTATAGGTTTTACATATACATAATATATTACTTCAAATATAGATTATCATAGTATTAGAGTCATTTTTGACAAATATCCCATTCCGAAATTCATTTTTGTTGAGGTCTCGTGGATTGTTTTTTCAACGCCCCAACACCGTTGTCACCGTTTTGTGACCAAATCCAGCAGCAGCAACTCGTCGGTTGAGGTGCAAGATCTCGTCACTGCAGTCCGGTCACCACCTACGACTAATATATTTGAGGTGCCATTAGATCTGAGGTGGCCAAACCCGTCACCGTGTTGTAACATCCACTGCCACCGCCGCAGATCCACCACCACCACCAAACTTCCGCCACCACCGCACACACCCGTCGTTGTGAGCCGCAAGCATAGCCTCGTCGCAGAGCTCGCCGGAGTCCACCATGTAAGTGTCGATATGGTGACCAATGTAAGTTTTTGCACAATACTAAACAACAAATAAAGAAGGAATTCTGTAGGAACTTTCTACGTGGAAACTGTCGATACGGTGACAAATGCAGGTTCTTGCATAATAGTCAACAACAACAACCAAAGGCAAGTGGGAGGTGACCAGTCCCTTCACAGCAAGGACAATCCACGTCTAATTTGGAAGCTTTGATTAATCAGGTTCTCTCTCTTCGTGAATCTAACAGCTTTATATAATATTTCAGATATGATCATATGTATGCTCACAAGGAAACTTGCAGCGAGGAGTTGCGCGTGGAATGTTTGGTTAACAAAGGTCTTAGAAGTATAGAAGTAACGTCAGATAATGGAACAAGGCCCAGACTCAGCTTCTTTGGGGCGGTTCTTTGTATCATGTAGGTGGTCTTCCGTTTGAAACAATTTGCCTGATGTGTATATGCAGTTCCGTAAAGTAAGGATTTTCAAACTCTTTTTAATGGATTACATTGTTATTCTCTATTGTTTTATTTTTAATTTATATCTCATATATGTTAGGTGTATTTGTTGGAATTTACAGTCAGTTGAGTCCAAGAGCACAATTAGAGGATGCATCAGGATTCCAGCGTCGCTTGGACCAGCTCCTCAAATTGATGATTGGGGAAGCATTCCATCTGCAGAACAGCTTGGATTCCATGATGTAAAGGCAGGTTAATGGTACATATTTGTTCATGAAAGATGTGCATAATTAACACTTGACGATTCTTTTTATTTTCTTTTATCCAATGTATTATGAATCGCTTGTGCAGGTTAGCAAAGGTTCGATATATATTGGAGGAGAGAGTGCGGCACTAGGCAGAGTCCATGAGTACTTTTGGAAGAAGGTAGAATGTGGCTTTGCTGAGTTTATTCTAATGTCACTTCAATTCTTCAGGGATTGGAATGCACATGTCAATATTCATTCCCATCAGATTTCATGAATTTCTTTGAACTTATATCCATCATTTGAATGCATTTCCAATCCAAGCTTCCATCTCATTCTCTTATCCACAAGTAGCCTCTAAATGTTTTTTCGGGAAAAAGTTTCTGATTTAGGCTCTGATGTTGCCTTTCATATTGATGATTGAGTATAAATGGCAGTAAAAATAACATTTGGCGGATTAGGTGATCTTTTTTCCTACTTAAAGTTCTGATTGTTGTGACCGGTATTGTTTGTAGGATCTGTTGAAGGTATAAAAAGAGACAAGGAAGGGGATGTTAGTGTTGGGGTTTCTTTGACTTATTTGCGGAATAATGAAGACCTAATAAGAGACGGTGCTATTGTGTTGAAAATTATAGAAGCAAACACAATTACAAAGACAGAAGATTTAACGTGGAAAACCCTCATAAGTTGGAAAGTAAAAAACCACGGGACGCACACCAACAAAAGCCACTATACCATCAAACGGGTACAATTGTTCTTCTCAAGTTTTTAGACCTAAACTTGAGGCATACACTAGAAGCAGAGATGGAATGCAGTTGGGATAACGGTACTGGAAACTACCCGCCCCAAAACCCCAAACCCTAGATTTGAAATAGCAAGGAATACCCTTCTTATAAACTGTAAGGAACTCAATGCAAGGAATACAGCTCTGCCACTAAAAGCTGCTGCTCTGCCAATGGAAGCTGCTGCTCTGTCGCTGGAAGATGAAGCTGCTCTGCCGCTGGAAGATGAAGCCGCCGCCCACCATTTTTTTGTGTTTTTTTAATACGTCCTTTTTCGTAAGTCTGAATCTGGGCACACCACCATAGAAAAAGAAGCTGCAGCCAAATTGTAGGGTTTTCATGAAAAACCAACGCAACATAGTGTTGGTCAATATTTTTTTTTTTTTCATTTGTGCTGGACCTTTTATAAGGTCCAACAATCTCCCCCTCCAACCTAAGGAGGGAGACGCAGCTGTCTTCAGATCATCATCTGGTATCCATGCCGACAAGCTGGCAACAAAGCTCAAGCTTGTCTTTAGTAACTGTCTTCGTCAGCATGTCTGACGGGTTCTTATCCGTGTGGATTTTCTTCAGCTTCATCTTCTGCTTTTCAATAGCATCCCGCAACCAATGGAATCTCACATCAATGTGCTTAGTTCTGAAATGATACACATCATTCTTGCTCAAATCTATGGCACTCTGACTATCACAAAATACCACCATCTCTTCCTCTTACATACCAAGCTCTAGGAGAAATCGAGTCAACCACAATAGCTCCTTGCCAGCCTCAGTAGCTGCAATGTATTCTACTTCTGTAGTTGACAAAGCAACACACTTCTGCAGCTTGGATTGCCACAACACAGCTCCCCCTGCAAAAGTGAAAACATAACCTGAAGTAGATTTTAGGTCTCCAGCCATATCTCAATACACAGGCTCACCCTTTCCAAAACTCAAACACAACTTGGAAGTGCCTTTCAAGTATCTAAGGATTCACTTCACAGCCTCCCAATGTTGTTTCTCGGGATTAGAAAGAAATCTACTCACCACACCAACTACATGAGCTATATCCGGCCTTGTGCAAACCATCGCATACATCAAACTTCCTATAGCTGAGGAGTATGGCACACTTGACATCTCATCCTTTTCTTTCTCTGTAGATGGACATAGTTTCTTGCTCAATTTCAAAGGGCTAGGAAGCGGACAACTTATTGTCTTTTCTCCTTTCATGTTGAATCTCTCAAGCACTCTTTCAATATACTTCTCCTGTGACAACCAAAGTCTCTTGGCCTTCCTGTCATGAGTAATCTGCATGCCCAATATCTGACGTGCTTAGCCCATGTCCTTCATATCAAATGCCTTGGACAACTCCTTCTTCAGCATGGCAATCATCTGAGCATCCTGTCCTGTAACCAATATATCATCTACATAAAGCAGAAGGATTAGAAATTTTCCATTAGTAAACCTTTTGAAGTAAACACACGGGTCTGTCTTAAATCTCGGGTACCCATGACTCGTCATAAATGGGTCGAACTTCTTGTACCATTGTCTTGTAGCCTCTTTCAGTCCATACAGACTTTTCTTCAATTTGCAAACCTTGTGCTCTTTTCCATTTACTTCAAAGCCTTCTAGTTGTACCATATAGATCTCTTCCTCCAAAGCACCATGAAGGAATGCAGTCTTCACATCAAGTTGTTCAAGCTCAAGGTCTAAGCCAGCTACTAGACCCAACACAGCTCGGATGGAAGTAATCTTCACTACTGGTGAGAATATTTCCTCAAAATCAATGCCTTGCTTCTAGCCAAAACCCTTCACGACCAGGTCGGGCTTTGTGCTTCATGACTTCTCCATTTCCATCTCTTTTCATCTTGAACACCCACTTGTTCTTCAATGCCTTTCGGCCCTTAGGAAGCTCCACTAGCTCGTATGTACCATTCTCTTGTAATGACTTCATCTCGTCTTGCATTGCAATCTGCCACTTTGCCTCATCGGTATGAGCTTGTGCCTACTGAAAAGTTTTTGGCTCTCCTTCTTCTGTTAGTAAGATATACTCTGAAGAAAGGTATCTTTTAGAAGGTTGGTGCTGTCTATGAGACCTTCTTACCTGGGATGCTTCATGCTCCCCGTGATGATGTTGCTCCCCCTGCTCAAGAGCATAAGAAATGACCTCATCATCATCACCGTCATTCAGTTCAGAGATTTCCTCAGTGGCTTCTTCATTATGTTAATCTTCATCTCTTGCTGCTGGTTGCACATGTGAAGGAACTGATGTGAGTTCTCTGGAGTCACCAACTGTCTTTCACACCTTGTCATTTTCCAGATCTGCATATGTTTGGCCTTCATAAAACACAACATCTCTGCATTTGATGATTCTCTTCTTTATCGGATCCCACAATCTGTATCGAAATTCCTCATCTCCATGTCCAAGGAAAATGCACGGGGTCACCTTGTCATTCAACTTGGTTCTGTGCTCCTTTGAGATATGCACATATGCTTTGCATCCAAACACTCTCAGATGAGAGTATGACATATTCTTCTTTGACCATACTCTTTCTGGTATCTAAAACTTCAAAGGAACGGATGGTGGCCTGTTTATGAGATAGCAAGCTGTTCGAACTGCTTCTCCCCAAAACTGCTTTGACAACTTTGCCATCTTCAGCATGCATCTGACCCTCTCAACAATGGTGCGATTCATTCGCTTAGCGACTCCATTGTGCTGTGGGGTACCAGGTACTGTCTTCTCATGTCGGATTCCATATTGAGCATAATATGCTCTGAACTCTCTAGAGGTATACTCTCCACCATTGTCAGAACAGAGACATTTCAATTTCTTGTCTGCCTCTCTTTCCACCATGACATGGAACTCCTTAAAGTAATTAAACACCTGGTCCTTCGTTCTCAGAAAGTAAACCCACACCTTCCTCGATGCATCATCAATAAAAGTCAGAAAATATCGGTTACCACCCAATGACTCCACCTCAATGGAACCACACACATCAGAGTAAACTAAATCCAGCACATTCTGTTCTTTTTTTTTTTTATGTTTGACTAAAAGAGACTCGATGTTGCTTACCAAACAAGCAATAATCATAGGGATTTAGAACCTCGTCTTTGGTCGTGGGAATTAGAGACTTCTCGCAAGAATTTGCAGTCTTTTCTCACTCGTGTGGCCACAAATTTGGAGAGGTTTCAGTTTGTACTGCATTCAGTCCATTCTTTGAGCACCTTCATGTAGGTTCTGTATAGGGAGTACCATGACTTCCCTTTTGCTACAACCATCAATCCCTTGCTGAACTTCCATATTCCACCTCCTAGATAATGTTTGAACCTATCTTTGTCTAATGCATCACCCGAGATCAGATTTAGGTGCAAATCAAGAATATGCCGTACGTCTTTCAGTGTTAATCGGCATCCCACATCTGTCTGCAAGCATATATCACCAATACCCACAAGAGAACTCTTGACTAGGTGTAGCATGATAGCAAGCACCAGTATCAACTATCCACTCAACTCCTTGGTGATCGAAACATGTAGACACTGATCCCCTTCATAAGAGAGAATCACTACATCATTTGCAGATAGCACGGCTGTGGTGTTCTTGTTGTCATCATCATTCTTATGATTCTTGCCCTCATTCTGTAATCATTTCCAGGCTCTATAATTCCTCTTAATGTGACCTTCTTTACCACAATGGTAGCATGATCTTCCCTTAGACTTTGATCTGCCTCTGGATTTGCCATGGCCTCTTGATTGTTGTTTTCTTTCAGCTTTCCCCCGGTTCTCCGTGACTGGGGCATGTGAATCATTGGTACCAGTTGACTTTCTTCTTGTCTCCTCGTTGAACAAGCTGCTAGTAACTGTACTCAAATTGACCACACCATTTGGAGCTGCATTACTGATTGTCACAACCAAGGTGTCTCCCAACTGTCTCGCAACGACCCCAAAAGCAACAAAGCTTGTAACTCATCTTCTAAGGTCATCTTCATTGCTGACAACTTATTGATTAAGCTCTGGAACTCATTTAGATGCTCTGCAACATTGGTACCTTCTCTGAATTTCAGATTTATCAGCTTTCGAATAAGGAACACCTTGTTCGTTGTAGTTTTCTGCTCGTACAGTGACTCCATTTTCTTCCACAACTTGTACGCGCTGGTCTCGCTCGCCACATGATGGTACACACTGTCATCGAGCCACTGTTTGATTGTGCCAACTGCTTTTTGGTTGTATTTTGTCCAATCCCTCTCGGATATCCCATCTAGTTTTGCACTGTCGGCTTCAACTGGCTCATACAAGTCCTTGCAGTAAAGCAGGTCCTCCATTTTGGATTTCCAAATCTGCCAGTTGTTGTTTGTCAACTTGATCTTGGTGTCACTACCTTCCATCTCAACCTACAAAAGCATTCTCAAAGAAACCTTGCTCTGATATCACTTGTTGAGGTTTCTTTGACTTATTTGCGGAATAATGAGGACCTAACAAGAAACGGTGTTATTGTGTTGAAAATTATAGAAGCAAACACAATCACAAAGATAGAAGATTTAACGAGGAAAACTCTCCCAAGTTGGAGAGTAAAAAACCACGGGACGCACACCAGTAAAATCCACTATACCACCAAATGGGTACAATTGTTCTTCTCTAGTTTTTAGACCTAAACTTGAGGCATACACTAGAAGCAGAGATAGAATGCAGTAGGGATAACGGTACTGGAAACTATCCGCTCCAAAACCCCAAACCCTAGATTTGAAATAGCAAGGAATACCCTTCTTATAAACTGTAAGGAACTCAATGCAAGGAATACAGCTCTGCCACTGGAAGCTGCTGCTCTGTGTGTTTTTTTGTTTGTTTTTGATGCGCCCTTTTTCGTAAGTTAGAATCTGGGCACACCACCATAGGAAAAGAAGCTGCAGCCAAATTCTAGGGTTTTCATGAAAAACCAACGCAACATACTTTTGGTCAATGTTTTTTTTTTTTTTCATTTGGGCTGGACCTTGCACTAGGCCCAACAGTTAGGCCCTGATTATTCTACGAAGTTCTCCCCATGGCTTGCCAGCGGTAAGTTTATCTCCACGCCTCATATGTAGAGGTTGCAGATGGTATTATATGAAATTGTCGCTACTTGTCTGATGCAATATACTTACGTCAGTATGGTATTTGTCTTGTCTTTTATCAGGTCAAGCTATACGAGAAAGAAAGACTGGCAAATGAATCAACTTACTGGTCTGTCACACTGGGATTTCTCTCCTCCTGCTTCTTATCTAACCTTCCACTAACGCCTATAAGCTTATATTTGACTTGTTTGGTTATGATCAGGGTGCTATTCGAGCTGATATGGAGAGATTACTTCAAGTTTCTGCCAGTCAAATACGGGAACTCTCTTTTTCATCTAGGTAAGCTCATAAAGAAACAAAGGTTACCCACCCAAAAAAAAAAAAAAAAGGTAGTTCTTAGGTAATCTTAAAGTTGATTGAAGTTCGTAACTTCTTCTAAAATAATGGGATTCATCTTTGCACATGTTCGTGCACATATATGTTCGGTCTTTGCACATGTTCGTGCACTTTTTTTTTCTTTTTTTTTTGGTGGCATGCCAACATGGGCGCTAGTAAACTGATGGATATCAACTACCTTTATGCTGTTCCCATGCATCTCCATGCTATTTCACACATTATATTAGTCTTGCTTAGATCATGGAATGCTTTCTAGTATTAGATAATGGTTTATTATTTTGAAGCTTGGGATTCAACTTTGTTAGGATCGAATCATGCAGCAAACCTGAAAGTTGAAACATACAAAACGAGTGACAGATTGTGGTGAGACCCTCTAAGAGAAGAAAAACTCTTGATCACTGGCAAGCAAGGTTTTTACATGAATAAAAATTAGAAGAGTTTCGCTCCCAGAATCTCAAACAATTTTCTGAATTTTTTTCTTAAAGAACAACCTATTGCAAAACATATTCTCAAGCAAAAGAATATGTATGATAATCACACAATGGAAGAACCCTTGCACCCTGAACCTTAAACCCTAGACCCTGAACCCATGCTACCATAGATTTTCCTCTTTGGAAATCATACATCAAATATATCCACAAACATGAAACCTAGACATGGTTTGCCTATGCTGTTAAATTCTCCACTACATCTCCATCTCCTCAATTTACTCCCATATCTTTCCTTTATTTAACGATATCATGAACATCAGTTTCTACTGCCCTTATCCTTCACTGATGAATCTTTACTATTTTGGATCTTTTTATAAATAAAATTATCAAATTAGGATTACAAACAAGTTAATTAACAAAATAGACTTTTTTCCAAAATGGAGTGAGAGAAACCACCCTACGTCATTCCTAGAAGAAGACGTAGGGCGTCTTTACCTGAGTTAAAGACACAGAGAGTCTTCCATTGGCTAGGGACATAATTGTTAGATATAATCTTGACATGGAAAGCAAGGAACACGTTTTCACTATCCACCGGCCACTGTTCATCCACTGACCACTGTTCATCTCCACGTTTTTGTACAAAAACATGTTTAGCAAAGCCTGATTCAATCCTTATAAATAGCTTGGTTTGTAAGCTTAGATATGTACCTCGGCAAGTGCAATAAAATATAAATACAGAAAACATGAAGGTTTTTCCCACAAATCAATTGTCTCAACACCACCACATATAGATCTAAACTTACATTTGATATCAGAGCTAGTGGTGGTTGTTCAGAGGTGAGAGAGACAATTGCAGAGGACCCCCGGCCGAGGAGATATCGGCCGAGGTAGCATCCAGCCACCAGACCCTAAGCTGCAGATCTCGCCGTGAGGATCCTTCGAACAGATCCATCGACGAAGACCACAACCGCAGCCTCTAAACGTCGTCGTCAGCCACCATCACCAAATCC
>LIEC01011324.1:966-31999 GCA_001925005.1 Drosera capensis
TAGCAAGACGAGCGGAGGACACACAAAATACAAAGGCTACTAGTTGTGCTGAAGGTATTAGGTTCGACTGGCAGATAATTGAACTCGTAAGTCATCTGTGAATGTCTAGTATTCTTGTTCAGAACTTAAATTAACTGGTAACGCATGTACACGACCTGGAGAGGACATCGACAATGGCATAATTACAGTTAACAATTACAGAGTATAAGGAAGAGTATCTCACCAGAGCTACGTGCTCAAACTCTTAGTAAACGGGACTGACATGTATCTAAGTGTCTGTTTACAACAGATTCTCCTGCTTTACACCGAAGTTCACATCGTTGCGATCACCAGACTCTGAGATACAAATGTAAATAAAGTGGGTTATTCAAGAGGAGAGAAAATAAACATCTTGAAAGATGGTAATCCAGATTACTGAACAAGATTACCTGCAGGGCGTAAACTAACAACGACCATCCAGGCATAGAAAGAGATCGAACCATTTGTCGATTAAGTGCCAACACTCCACACGAAATTCTTCGTCTCTACTTAATTATAAGCTGTGCTTTGTTTGGAAGCCTCATCTTCTTTTAAAAGCCAACCAGCCATCAGGTTATACCAATGCTAAAGAAGAATCACAATCAGCAATTAGGCCTCTGTCAGTTTTCATTTGCTTTCCGAGGTCAAGCCATCTCTATTAGTACATCTTAAGAGGATCTAAGGTCATCTCTCGACACGTGTACGCAACCAAACTAGCATTTCACAGAGACCACATGTAGGAGAAGTCAGGGAATGCATGGTCTTCCACCTAGCCTAAATCTCATGACCACAAATATATATTATGTTGAAAGTTACACACTGCACAGTCGTATTAATTAGAATATCTCCTGATAATATTGAATCATCACTACCACAAGATGCGAGAACTCGTAAACTTCCATGTGACCACACGTAGCAATGTTAAGGGACTGTGTAAAGTTTGCAATGTCGAATGCACCAGCCCCGTTGCCAGAGATCCGCACAGCCTATGCCGCCCAGAGGTTCGAGCTGTACCAACAGGACCCGCTGTCACCGTTGGTTGTAGCCTCTAGCACCGAGGCCGTCATCGTCATCATCATCAACCACCACAGCCAAGCCCAGCAACAGTCCTGTTGGCCTCACCACTGCCGGCCGCCGCCTTCTCGAACCCAGCCACCGCGAAACTAAACCTCGCCTTAGAGGAGAAGGTCGAGCAGCTCCATCCTTGACTCCATAGATCCAAAGAGGAGGAGAAGTTTGGTGGTGGAGAAAGAGGATCGGCGGGTGAAGGAAAGAAAAGAGGAAAAAGAGGAGTGAATGTGTTTTTCGTTGTCATGATGGTGAAAGGGAAAAGGTTGAGAGGAATCCTACGGTGTGGGTGGGTTAGGTGGGGTGCCGCGTGAAAAAATAAAAAAATTCTTTGGCTTAGAAAAGAAATAAAAAGATATGTTTTAAAAAAAAAGAGTGAAAAAGGGGAAATATTTGAGAGTGAAACGAAGAGGAGACGTGCGTAGAGGAAAAAGAGGTGTGCAGAGAGGTTTCTGTTGAGAAAAAAAGGGAGAGCAGACATGAAAGAAAACAGGGGAGAAGTGCAGGAAAAAGGGGACAATTGATTTTAAAAATAGAGAAAAAAAAGGATTAAGGGAATAAATAGTGAGTGGGGTAAGGAGGGAAGAAAAAATCAGTTGTGTTTAAAAAAAGGGAAGTTGTGTAAAAGAAAAAGGAAAAAAAACATTTTGTTTCAAAAAAAATCCCGACAATGTCAATTATTCTCCAGTAGAGCGATGGAGTGGCGTTCAATTTTCCAATGTTGAACTCTTCCAACTATAAGGTATGAGTTATAAAAATAGAGGCAATCCTAGATGCCCAGGAAGTTTGGTAGGCGGTTGAACCAGCAGAGAGAGAACTTAATCCAAGAAATGACAAAAACCACGCGTGCGTATATTCAAGAGTAGTTTCGATGCTCTATGGATGATAGAACAGGAGTTTATTGACAAATTCACCGGAAAACTAAGTGGCATGTCTAGCAGATTTTCCAGCCTTGGAAAACTACTCGACTGTGTGCCAGACATATGTTTCATAGTCGTTGCTGGGATCGAAGAATTTTATGACATTGAGACGTTGCCGTTCTAAGATGCCATAGGACGATTGAAGGCATTCGAGAAGAAAGCTCGACTTCGCGAGAACACCCGTAGTGCTGGGACTCAGCTCATGTTCACGCGTAGCAAGCGGAAGGCACCCCAGCGGTACAACGTTGAGGAAACTTTGGCACCTCAGACCGAGGCAAAGGCTAGTGGCGAGAATGAGGTCGCTGAAAGAGCGATCAAAACGGCAATTATACAGTATGCCAGGAAGGTACCGGAGGCACCGGCAGTAGAAGCGGTGACAAAAGCCACATCAAGTGTTTCAATTACGGTAAGATGGGACACTATGCTTCGGAGTGTTGCAACAAGTGACGGAACGATGAAAGCCAGTACACAGAAGCTGCTCGGACGACGCAACATTATTGTTTTCCATGTCTTAGGAGGAGACACGAGCTAAGCAGTAAGATGCCATACAGCCCACAGAAGAAAGGGTGGTGAAGGTGTTTCTCAATGCCAAGGAGAAGACATCAACTAAGGATATTTGGTACCTAGACAACGATGCGTGTAATCATATGACGGGACGACGAGAAATGTTCCAAGAACGTGATGAAAAGATCACTAGGGAGGTGAGGCTTGGTGATGGCAATGTCGTTCAAGTCATGGGCAAAGGAAGAGTCGTGTTCCAGTGTAAGAATAGAGATCAGTATATTCTCCATGAGCTATATTATATTCCTAAACTTTGCACTAATATCATAAGCCTTGGACAAATGACAAAGAATGAGAACGAGGTGAACATGATAGGAGATGCCATGAAGGTGTATGACAACGGCAAGTTATTGATGTTCGTGACACACACATCAAATCGCCTGTATAAGATTAGTTTGGAATTAGCAAACCAGTCTGTCTCCTATCCAGCCTTGAAGAACCCAAAAGGTGTGCCAGTGTCTGCGTCACCCGTGACAGGCGTAGCAAAAGCAAAGTGAGACGTTGGTGCAGGTCATTGGCCACCTGCGACAGGAGAAGCAACTCCATCTACCTCGACTTTGCGCGTATCATTACAACTTTTGGGTTCCCCCGACACAAATAGTGGCAAAGTCTTGGGACGACCATGCCGAGATCGTGAAAAGCAAGGATGTGTAGACAACACTAAGGAAATGATAGCCGCCATATCAAATTCAGCAGTATTCTCGATCCACAAGATCTGGAACGCAATAAGCTCGGTGTGGTCGAAAGAGAAAAATGGGTCAATGCTAAAGATGGCATCTCCTCCAATAGGGATGAGGTTAGAAACCTCATTGGAAGCAAGGGATCTGGCAGCGGTAAGAAGAAATCTGAGATCAAATCGGAGAAGAAGCCCGATAAGGAAAAAAGTCTCGAGTTCTGCAGCCATGTCAAGATTAAGGGGAAGTATGCTACTCCTAGCCATGACATGGAGAAACAAAACACGCCGCACAATAACACCGGTCACTGTTCATCTCCACCGGTCACTGTTAGAATTCCATGTTTTTTGTACAAAAACGTGTTTTGCAAAGCATTGTTTTTCCCTTTGAATAGGTAAGCTCAATTCATAATAATGTACCTCGGAAATAATACGAAAATCAGAAAAGGAAGTCTTCCCACCATTCTTGCCTTCGTGTCTCACCACACCATCGGTCAATCCAAGCTAACAGAACCTCCCATGTGTTAACCAATATCCCGTCAGCGGTTGCTATCTCGAGCCCCATATGGACCATTTCCTGGTTGCGCCGTACGAAAAGGCATTGGCTGAGACTATCGGCAGGGACAGTCACGCAACCGGGTATCTGAACCCGTTCCTGTAGGGAAATTTTTTATATGTAGGGATAATAAGCTGTTTGGGCCAAGAACCAAGCGCTCTGTGCTGCGAAGACGTACTTGGTCATGCCCAACACCTCGGTATCCTTGTTGGCCTCCGTGGTAAATAAGTCCACCACCATGGTAATAAGTTATATTACGTATTGTACGTATTCCGTATTCTGTATTGCATATTCCGTGCTCTGTATTGACTATAAATATATTCAGAAGGCATCCAATGATGCTAAGACTTCTTCACATATTGTATAAGAGCCTCCTTCCTCTCCCTCTCCTTTTTCCAAACCCTAGACTCTTGGGTGAATTCTGACCGCCGCTTTTCCCATCTCCTCAAATCTTCCCAACCAGTACATCTTCCCTAGCAGGCCGTCGTCTCCACAAGACTTCCACATCTCCGGCGTCCTTCCCAGATCTCCAACGTCCTTCAACGGCGTCCTTCCCAGATCTCCTTGTCTTTGGTCTGCTCGTCAGTGTTCAGATCTCCTCGTCTTCGGTCTCCTCGTCAGTGTTCAGATCTCGTCTTTGCTCCAGCGTGATCGTCTCCAGTCTTCAGCTCTAGATCTCCTCGTCTCAGATCGTTGATCTTCTCAGGTCTTCTCTTAGGTCGTCTTCAGTTTTCTTGACTGGTGGAGGAACGGTAACCTGCTGAGCGCCGTAGCCAGCGTGTTTCTCATCCATATTTGGAGTCCTCCCTCCATGATCGATGTGAATTGGAATGGACACTGTAATTCTGTATCCATATGCTGCCTGTTGAAATAAAAGCAGTTACGTTTGTTCTTGCAAGTGCTTTATTTGGTTCAACGACTCTTTTAAGTATGAGATCTCTTGGTTTAATACTTTCTACTCAAGGAAATGGAAGTTCAAAACATTTGCCTGAAAGATTGTCATCATTATATATATCACACTATCAACAACCCAAGAACACCATCAACCCAACACCAAAAATCTCAGCAAAACTTGATTTGCTAGAGGAAAAATACAAAGAAAAGAAGCGGAAATGAGTGGATCAATGAGAAGCAAGGCATGGATGGTTGCAGCAAGTATAGCAACAATTAAGGCACTGAAATACAAAGGGATTTGCAGGTGGAATCACACAATGATCAGGTCGCTAAACCAACATGCCAAGAACAATCTCAAGTCCTGTTCTCAGCAACAGCGAAAGAGAGCGTCTTTGATGCGTGATGAGATTAGTAGTGAGAATGGACTGGAGAGGTCTGAGGGGTCGTTGAACACTGTCATGTACTTGAGCTGTTGGGGTCCTAATTAATTGCTAGCTTTTTGTTCTCACATGGTTCAATTTCTATTGTGAAGTGCAGATTATGTATATATAGTCTCGGTTAATCAGACGAGATATTAAGAGCCCTCGTTCCTCTGATATTCCATTTCCGCACATTCAATTAAGTGTCACATAAGGGCGTGAAAATAAAACACACTCAATTAAGCGTTGCGAACCCCTTTGACGATACATGAAGCACATTTGATGTCAGTGGGGTCTGTGCTTATTAAGCCGGATTGGGGTTGCCGGCTGTAGGATTTTGGACATCAAATTTGCTGTTGACAATCCAAGGGTGAAAATTACATCATCATATAATCCTGTGGATTTGCATTTTTTAACACGGTCTTCACATGAATGTATGCTTGAAACACACGTATATTTGGATGACGTTAAATGTTGGTTTTTGGTGTGTGATATCATATTAAAATCTTGGGGTTCTATCTCAAAATCAATTGAAAGATATAACCCAAATCTATATATATTGTTTTTTGAGTTTTCAAATACCAATATGATTTTTATTCTTCACAGTGCTAATGTCACTTAGGTTTCTCACTTCCTTGCAGTCAGTCTGTATTGGTTGGTTGTTAATTGGATTTCTCAATTTTTGTACATTCAGTGTGATTCGTACCGGTCCGTTGGTTCTCTATTGTAGCATGAATGACATTGCGATTCTTTATCTGCTTCATAGCTCGAGGCCAATTTGTGATGGAACTAAGGGGTAAGAAGAACATTCTCAAACACGAAAAAACCAAAACAAACAGAACCGAAAAGTTGAACAGTTCACTTTATTGCATTGTCTGCCATTTCTTTAATCCGTTAGTTATATTACTGGAGTGTCGTTGTTGCCATGGTAGCAACAAGTAGTTGGGGCAGCACCTTACCACCTACACCTCAATGCACTTGCATCTTATCCCATGTGCCTGTACACTGTAATATCCATCAATTTTTTTTTTAAAAAAATATTTTTGTAATGTATTTCAGGATATCTTTAATATAATTTGATTGACGTGAAAATCTTTTAAATATTTTAATAATTTTCATAAATATCTCAACAATTCGTCCATATATACCTATCTCAAACCATTACAAACGTCTCTAATACATCTCAAAAACCTAATTTCATCGATCTACTCTCTTCAATCCCTCTCGATCGACTCTCAGCTTTTGATATCCGAGATTTGTGTTCGAATCATTTCATCTCAATTACTCAGATCCGAAATTGAGAAAATCACTGTTAATTACTGAGATATGGGGAATCTCTGTGTTTGTGAGTTGATGCTTGCTGGTGTGTTTCCTGGATTACAGGGATGTGATCGAGGTGAAGGTTTTTAGTTGTGAGTTGTGTGCTGATGAGAAACCACTTGATCGAAGTTCGCGATGAAGGGATGTGATCATGTGTATTGCGGTGATTGTGTGAGGAGTTATGTGCCTTCAAAGCTGGACGATGATGTTTCTGTTATAGGGTGTCCTGTGCAAGGATGTGGCAGAGTGGAAAGGGGACTTGTTGGCGGTTGGTGTAACAGAGAAGGATTGGACGAAGGATGATAGTTCGAAATTTCATAACTCAATTTTGAAGAAACTGGATGCCATGTTGGGTGGTTTGTTGGCTGAAGCTTCCGCAGAGGAGGACTTGCAGGGCGTTAGATTTCCTGGCCTTGGATCTGAAAGGGTTGGTTTTGATAGCAGTGGCGAAGATACCTAGTGTTTGCTTTCAGTGGGCGAGGCATTTGGTGGGGCAAAATACTCCTTTTTTGTTTTTTTTTTCTATTGCGCACACACATACAAATACACAAAACGACTGCAAATATATATACACACATACAAGCATGAAACGTCATGCCTTACGTCCTAAAACCGTCCTTGTCCAGGTGTCCAGGTGAGTCATCCTTCTCCACTCAGACAGGATTACCAAACGGCTCGCATGCTCCCCCTAATCCTGACATGGCTCAAGATCACGAATACCCATCAAATGACGCTTCGTAGCAAGCTTCACACCTGACATTGCTTTTTTGAGTGCGTCTGCTCTCTGTTCTCCGGTGTTCACGAACTCCACCTGAATCTGCCCTTTTTCCACACATTCTCTAATGAAGTGATACCTTATCTCAATGTGCTTGCTACGACCATGAAACACAGTATTCTTCATTAGGGCGATAGCAGATTTGTTGTCCACGAAGAGGGTTACTGGCTTCGGTTTCGTTTTCAACACTTCACTAAGCATGTTTCTCAACCATACAGCTTGGCATGCGGCTGCTGTGGCAGCCATGAATTCGGCCTCGCATGATGACAATACGACAGTCTTCTGCTTCTGTGAAGTCCAGGACACTAAACTGTCATTGAGGTAGAACGCCATGCCACTGGTGCTCTTTCGTCCATCGTGATCACCGACTAAATCACTGTTTGTGTAACCGATGAGTACTTCATCATAGTGTCCTTTCACATAAACAAGGCCATAGTGAATTGTTCCCTTCACGTACCGTAAGATCTGCTTCACAACCTTGTGATGCAAGACTGTAGGCCTCTCCATATACCTGCTTGCCAACCCGAAAACAAATGAGAGATCTGGCCATGTGTGAAGAAGATACCTGAGACATCCAACGATGCGCTTATACTCTGTGGCATCCACTGAAACTCCTTCTGAATCTTTGTGTAGGTGCAGTTTGGGTTTCATCGGATACTTGGTAGCATTGCACTCTGACATCCCAAATTGTGACAATATCTTCTTGGCATAAGCTGACTGCTTCAGCTTTATTTGACCTTTGTTTGCTCAACCTCAATCCCGAGGTAGTACGATAGAAGTCTCAAATCGCTCATCTCAAACTCTGTCATCATCTGTTGCTTGAAGAGTTTGACCTCTCGACTGTTACCTCCTATCACAATAAGGTCATCAACATAAACACCCATAATAAGTTCTGCACCTCCTTCGCCTCGAGTGTATACAGCTTGTTCTTGCACGCATCTTCTGAAACCAAGTTCTTTCATGCTACGATCTAACCGAATGTTCCACGCTCACAGAGCCTGTTTAAGCCCATAAAGAGCTTTCAACAGTCTGTACACCAGATGCTTTTGGCCTTGTACCTCGAACCCTTCCGGTTGCGTGACATAAACCTCTTCCTCTAACTCTCCGTTGAAGAATGCTGATTTAACATCCATATGGTGCACCTCCCAACTACGGTTTGCTGCAAGGGCAAGAATCACCCGAACCGTATCCAATCTAGCAACAGGAGCAAAGACTTCTTCAAAGTCAATACCTTGCCGCTGAACATACCTTTTCGCCACCAATCTGGTTTTGTGCTTGACAATCTGACCTTCTGAGTCCTTCTTCAATTTGAATATCTATTTCAAGCCAATGAGTTTATGACCTGGTGGAAGTTTGGTCAACGTCCATGTCTTGTTCTTCTCGATGGACTCCAACTCCTTCTGCATTGCCTCATACCAGGCACTCTTAGCTGCGGCTTCACGATAGCAGATTGGCTCATCAGATTCCAACAGCATCAACTCATCATCGTCATCACCAAGAATAACTTCTTCGGTGTTGGCATAGATGTCGCTGAGGTCTCTGAGACGCACAGGACCACTGTCGGGCGACTCCGGAACTTGTACTGGACTATGCGAACTCGCGATAGATGGTGTGGACTCTCCTGTCACAGATGATGACGCACGTGCCCCATCGACTGCCTCTGGCTCCTCTGCACCTGCCACAGGTGATAAAGGTACTGCGTCAAAACCTGAGGTGTCATAAATGATGAACTCCGACACTCCGGCATCAGTACTTGCACTCCAGTTCTATTCCAGGTTCTCTTGGAAGATCACATCTCTGCACATATGAAGTTTCTTCTGATGAGGATTGTAAAGACGGTGTGCCTTACATCCTTCTTCCACTCCGAGATAAACCATAGGCAAACTCCGATCATCGAGTTTCTTGGGATGTGGAACTATTACCTTCGCATAAGCTGTGCAGCCAAACACTCTCAGGTGCCCGAGATGTGGTTTGCGACCAGTCCAAGCTTCGAACGGTGTACACTCTCCTAGCGCCTTTGTCGGTAATCGATTCAACAGGTACACTGCATGTCTAACAGCTTCCACCCAAAACTCAGCAGGAACATGCATGCTCTTGAGTAAAGAACGAGCCGTGTTCAGTAAGGTTCTGTTTCTCCGCTCCATCACACCGTTCTGCTGAGGTGAATATAGTGCAGTGAGATGCCTTTGCAGACCCCAATCTTCACAAAGTCGCGTGAACTCTTTTGAGAGAAATTCACCTCCACGGTCCGTCTTCAGGGTCTTCACTCTGTGCTCAGTCAAATTCTCCACCTGACACTTGAACTTCTTGAACACGGTACATGTTTCATCTTTGGTTTTGAGTGCAAACACCCACATCCATCGGCTAAAATCATCGACAATGAGGAGAAAATATGAATTACCAGCAAGTGTGCTTGGTGTGATAGGCTCACATAGATCAGCATGTAGTAATTCTAGCGGCTTCTTCGCTCGATAGGTCGTCTGAGCCGGAAAGGGAAGCCGAATCTGCTTAGATGTCAGACAAGCCTCACAGAGCTTGTTCGGATGTGACAGCTTTGGAACTCCAACCACCAATTGTTTATCCCCCACTAGCTTCAGTGTGTGAAAGTTGACATGACCGAGCCTGGCATGCCACAGCCATGCTGGATTGTCGAGGCTGGCTAACAGACAGATCGGTTTGGCTAACTCTAAACTGATCTTATATAAGCGATTCGATGTACGCTTTACGAACATCAACAGCTTCCCATTGTCATATACCTTCATCTCTTCTCCCACCATGTTCATCTCGACTCCACTTTCTGTCAACTGTCCGAGACTTATGATATTAGTGCATAACTGCGGAATATAATATACCTCATGGAGAATATACTGGTGGCCGTTCTTGCACTGAAAAATGATCGTTCTTTTTCCCATGACTTGAACGATCGAGCCATCGCCAAACTTCACCCTTCCGGTGATGTTCTCATCTAACTCCTGAAACGTTCCTCCTTGGCCTGTCATATGATTACTAGCACCATTATCTAAGTACCAGATATTCATATCCCTGCTCACAGCATGCTGTGTCTCTTCATGAGCCATGGAAAACAGCAATGATGGCTCTTCGCGGGTAGCTTGTGTGTATGGTTTCTCATCGTTTCGCCGCTTGCTACGGCACTCAGAAGCATAATGTCCCATTTTTCCGCAATTGAAATATTTGATATGGCTCTTATCACGGCTGCTGCTGCCACCGGTGGTGCCTCCTGCAACTTCCTGACGTGCTGCAGTATTTCTGCCTCGGCCACCCCTTCCATGACCTCGTCCACGCCACTCACCTCTGCCTCGGTCTGAGGTGTTAGACCCACGACCCTGTCCAGATGATGAAGCTTCTCCGATGCTATTCCTCTGTGGTGTCTGACGCTCAGCAGGAGTGAACATGAGTTGTCTATCACCACTCTCGGTGTTCTCGCGGAATCGCGTCCTTTCGTCGTATGCCTTCAATCTCCCTATAGCCTCCTCGAACGGCATCGTCTCACGGAAATGCTTGTCAGGCACACAATCTAGTAGCTTCTTGACAAGTGCAGCATCGTCAAGTTCCGTTCCAAGACTAGAAAACTTGCTGGACATACCACTAAGGTTTCCAGCGAACTCATCAATCGACTCCTGCTCTGTCATCCGCAATGCATCAAATTCAATTTTCAAGGTCTGTAACCGAGCCCTCTTGACTCTATCAGCACCCAGATACCTAGTCTTCAAACTTTCCCAAGTTTCCTTCACCGTCTTCTTTTTTGCGATCTGGAGCAAAACATCCTCAGAATAGATTGGAGGATGTATGCACGCGCCTTCTTGTCCTTCTTAGGATCAACTTTCTCTCTTTCCGCTGGTTCGACCGCCTCCCAGACTTCCTGAGCATCTAGGATTGCCTCCATTTTGATAGCCCAAACCGTTTAGTTGGATGAGTTCAACATCAAAAAATGGAACGACATATCGCCGCCCTCCTTAGACATATTATGGGGAACAATAGACATTAAGATGAATTTTGATTTGTCAAACCAAAATTTTCCTTCAGGTTTTTTTCAACAAACGCGTACACGTTTTTTTTTCAAAATTTTTTTTTACGCGTTGACTTGGTCAACGACCAAATACTTTTTTTTTGTTTTTGTACGCGTTGACTTGGTCAACGACCAAATATTTCTTTTGTACGCACTAAGATGCTTTCCACCACAACACAAAAAAAATAACCTGCACTGCTTCCTTCTCTGTCCCTTTGTCCTTCTTCCTCCCTGCTTCTGCGTCTCTCCTTCTTTCCGAACCCGCCTCCAACACCACCTCTGCAAAGCGTGTCTCCTATTGGACGAGCGATGAATCCAAAGGCTTAGTCGTGTCCAAAAGCCTATGATCCAACTGTCTGCACTTCCGCGCTCTAGACCTGAACAGAGTCAAGATCCCAAACTTACTCTTCCTCTTCTTCCTTCGCATGCGGCGTGCTGAAGAACCGAGGATTGTGATGCAATGGCGTTGGCTGCCCAGATCTCACAGAGATCTGGCCTCGTTCGGGCTCGGGGGGGACGAGTGGGACGACTGAGATCCGACGATCTGGACGACCATCGCTCTGATACCAGATGATAGCAGCGGCGAAGGTACCTAGTGTTTGTTTTCGGTGGGCGAGGCGTTTGGTGGGGCAAAATACCCCTTTTTTGTTTTTTTTTCTATTGCGCACACACATACAAATACACAAAACAACTGCAAATATATATACACGCATACAAGCATGAAACGTCATGTCTTACATCCTAAAACTGTTCGTGTCCAGTGTCCAGGTGAGTCATCCTTCTCCACTCAGACAGGATTACCAAACGGCTCACAGGTTTGATTGGCCTTGGCAGACAATCTTCATCTTTAGTGGTATTCTGAAGTCTAGGTGAAGCTGTTGCTTCGCAGCAAAGACTGCACAGGCGAGCAATGTTGCCATTGTGCTTGCTTCTTCGGAGGAGTTGTCTTCAGAATCCAAGTCGAACACAATTGCTGCTGTTGCATTTTGTACTATTCTTGAATTCTACAAAGATAATAGATTCAAATCAGAATCAAAGAAACCTTCACTTAAGTCACTTGTCATTATTGACTCTAGAAGTGGGGCCGAGTTGGAACAGAAGCTCAAGTTTGTGCAGGATGTTTGCTCTGGTGTCATCCTTGGAAAAGAGCTTGTCAATGCACCACCTAATGTTCTCACCCCTAGAGCACTTGCCAAAGAGGCCTCAAAGATTGCATCCACGTTCAGCGATGTATTCACTGTAAATAGTTTCAATGAGGAACAATGTAAAGAATTGAAAATGGGTTCCTATCTTGGAGTTGCCGCAGCTTCTGCAAATCCACCTCATTTTATCTACTTACGCTACAAACCTTCAACTGGCCCTGTTAAAGCCAAATTAGGGCTTGTTGGCAAAGGGCTGACATTCGACAACATCAAAACTGGACCAGGCTGCTTGATTGAGCTGATGAAATTTGATATGGGAGGCTCAGCAGCAGTGTCAAGTGCAGCGAAGGCTATTGGCCAAATCAATACTGATGCGGAAAGAAGGCTTACATTTATAGATGCCTTGGTCTATATATGCAAGCATGGTGCAGAGATTATAATTGATCTGGCAACATTTACTGGAGCCTGCATTGTTGCTTTAGGGCCTTCTATTGTAGATACGAACACTACGAAGATACAGGATTAAGTTTGGAATTACTTGAGGGATTATATAAAAATGACAAGGTAACATACATCGTTATCATAAATTGTGTGTGCCTGACTTGATTTGTGTGACTGTTTGATCACATACTTGTATGATAAATAATAGAATAAAATCTTGACATGCTTGACTGTCTTAAATGTTAAATTATTTGTCTAAAATGGTAACGATACAATCTGTAGAATATTATAGAGTATAATAATGATTCCTGAGTACTGTTTGCTCTTGATGTGTGATATCCTGTGCTAATTGAATATAATTTTTGTAACGAACTATTAATCCTGAAAACTCAAATGAACGTTACAAAAATATAACCTTATATGAATTTATGAAAATCAATAGTGGTCACCTGCTATATATGGATTAACATGATTAATTTCATGTTAAATACATGTAATCCTGAATTACGAACACCATGATAGTCACCTGCTATACATGGATTAATATAATTAATCTCGTGTTACATGTCTGAAATCTTTTATTACAAACACCATGCTGGTCATCTGCTATGCATGGATAATATGATTAATTTCATATGACATGTCTGATATACTGAAAGACGAATGTCATTACAGTCATTTGTTGTAAATCGAATTAATAATGATTAATTATATGTTATATGCTTGAGAATCCTGAAATCTTGAAATACTGAATATGAGAAAATTCTTGTGAATATTAATGATTGAGAGAGTTACGGTTGCATGACTAGTTAGGGAGGATGTAAACCCTTTACGTGCACGCAGCGGCATCAAGAGATGACCGTGTTTGATTATTATTAACCGTCTTGGGTTTACTACATAGACAATCTTGCTTGTTTTATTGTTCCTAATACGGTCATATTAGATAACATATTAAATTTCTGTGGTAACTCTTCCTATGTCATTAATCTGTTCAAGGTACGAAAATCAACACAACATGATATGAAATACTTTAAGTGGTAGTAAAAGTCACGAAAACCAACACGACAAGACATGAAATACTTGAGGTGCCTTAAAAGCTTTAATAAAAGCTAAAGATCAACCTGATCAACTTGAATTATTATTATTCTGTGAATATATATATATTCTTGTGTGGCATATGATTATTCGGTGTTATTCGCATTGCATCCTATTTGTGCATGGAAAACACATGATATAATAAGCATGTCGGACTCTTGAAATAGACGTGTATCCTGTGTTACTGGGTTTTCGAGCCCACGGTTACGTGTTCGTTTCAGGTATTAAAGGATTGTGGAAAGGATCGTTACATAACGATGATGATTAGATTCGACTTTATGTAACAACACTTATGTTTCCGAACATTTCATATTCGTGTAATTTAAGACGTGTAAGTTATAAATTTCTTGTTACTTTTTATGTTTCTGATATTTAAATCCTATGTAATCTTGTCGTCTTGTTTGAAAGGGACTTTGGAGCGATAGTAACGTCACGTGTATGGCCGATATTGGACCGAAAATCTTTTGACGTTACACCACCACACCTAGATAACCAAAAAAACCTATAGTATCCATGTAACATAGGAACCTCTGTGGTACACAAGGACCAAGGGATGCAATGTCGGAGCAACAATTTGATCAGTACTGCAGCATGAATGAATTTTCGTTACATTATTATCATCAACTAGATATCAACACGTGAAAATTGAATACAGCTTTATGCAAGCATGAAAAAGGATAGGAAGAGAAGAAATGACTTAGAATGTTTTATCTATTATCTGATAGCAATAGAGATAAATGAATTTGATTCTATGTTTTATCTATGAGCATGGTTGCTAATCATGGGGCCAGTGAAAAGGAGCAGGGGTGCTAAAGCATGCCCTCTGATTTGCAGGGACGTGGCATACGCAACCTGCCCTTCATCTGGTACTAAGGAACTTTCAGCTAGTTGCAAGTGTTGCCTCAGTGGACTTACCGGCAGTGGTTGCACTCTGCACTTCAGTGACGGAACGACAGAAACCTGCTAATTAAGCTATCTTGTCAACTTGTTCCTCAGCTATTTTTGAGATTCTTACTAAGCTGGCTGATGAATGTGAATTGGAATGTAATGCAGAAATTTCACTCTTTTAGGAAAAATAGTTGAAATAAAACAGTGATGATTTCTTTTTTGGAGTCTGTTTTCATCTCAATGACTTTTGTGCCTTCTTGGTGCTATCAGATGGTTGCTTAGTTACTCCTATCAACAATGGTCTAATTCACTCGCTTAGATTGATTGTATTTGGCAGTCGATGTATTGTCTTTCACGAAAAATATGTAACAAAATTCATAGGTTGGATACTTGAAACTGTACATGAATAAGAGGCACTATGCAGTGATGGAGGTAGGTAGTCCTGAGTGGGGCGGCTCGCCACCACTGGGTTTCTAGAAATCAAGGTTAGATATTGTTGGAAAAAGTCGGTTTAAGTTGCAGCAGAAATTGTACGTAATTTTTTTCTTATCAATTAAAATGAGATAATTAAATATTCAAAAAAAAATCGACATCAAGATTTTTGCGTGAAAAACCCTCTAAAAATAAAAGGGATAAAAACCACGAACCGTTATGATACCAAAATATCTACTAAAGGCAGATTACAAATTTCGTCCCTAGGCTTTGCTAGAGGGTTACAATCACCAAGATTACTCACATTAATTTTTTTTCTTTATCGAATTAAAACATATACCCGTAGAGGATCCTACTCGATACCTAGAATTGGGTATTTCACATCTGATGACTCATGTGGGAATTTGTGTGATGATGATTCACTTTGAAACTCTACTAGGGTAGCTTATTTATAGGTTTCAATGTGTAATGTGAACAAATATGCTCACACGTCTGCTCTGTCCAAAAAAACACTGCAGTCCGCATGTAAAATACAGTCCCAGTTGCTGGCCAAACTTGGCTGATGAATGAGACAATATCGAACTTGGAAAATCCATTTCCATTACAGCCACATGACTCCATGAGCATAAATGCTCAAGTGGCAAATTCATCATCATATTTTTTTTTCCTTTCTGTTTATTATTTATTTGATGTGGGCATTACATGAGTGGCCATCAGTATATCAATAATTCTCCCCCCTCCCAAATGCAGGAGACAATCGCCATACCTGCTTGTTGTCTGCAGAAATCAAAATTTTCAATGGGTAAGATATTCGTCATCATATCTGATCCGTTGTCGTTAGTATGCAACTTCTCAAGTTGAAATCGCTTCTGATCTATTTTATCATGTATCCAATGATATTTCACATCAATGTGATTCAACCTCGAATGAAAGGTCGGATTTCTAACAAGGTGAATAGCACTCTGATTATCACAATATAGTCTATAGCTTTCCAGTTGTAATCCCAACTCTAGCAAGAAGTTCTTCATCCAAAGTACTTTCTTACTAGCTTCAATGGTTGTAATATACTCAATCTCTGTAGTAGACAAAGCAACACACTTCTGGAGCTTTGACTGCCATGATACTGCTCCCCCTACGAAGGTTGTCATATACATTGAGGTAGACTTTCGAAAATCTGAGTCTCCGGTCATATCTACTTCTGTATAATCATCTAATACATGTTTTCCTTGATCGTAGCATAAACATAGCTTAGACGTACCTCTAAGATAACTACTGCTCACTACTCTTTCCTTGGATTTGAAAGGAATCAACTCATGACTCCAACTGTATAGGCAATATCTGGTCTACTATATATCATAGCATACATCAAACTACCAATAGTTGAAGTATACGGAATATTCTGTATTTCATGCTTCTCTATCTCACTTGAGGACACTACTTCGTTGTTAAATTAAAGTGACCTGCAAGTGGAGCATTAACTGGTTTGGACTTGTTCATGTTGAACCTTTCCAATACCTTCTCGATGTATCGTTCCTGCAATAGGCATAACTTCCTGTTCTTTCTATCATGCGAGATCTATATTCCAAGGATCTGCCTAGCGGGACCTATTTCCTTCATTGCAAAGGATTTGATAAGAACTTTCTTTGAAGTAGTGATCTTTTTTAGTATTCTGGCCGACCATCAACATATCATCAACATAGAGCAGTAGGATAGTGAAATTACCATCGACGCACTTCTGAATAAAAACGAAAGGATCTCATGACGTCTTCTTGTACTCATTGTCCACCATAAAGGACTCAAACTTGTTGTACCATAAATCCGAGCCTTATAACGTGGTTGTGAGCTTTTATCTTCACTCTTTAAATGGTAGACCCATTGGTTCTTTAGCGTGTGTTTGCCCTTAGGCAATTTAACCAGCTCGAATGTATGCTTCTCATGCAAGGATTGCATCCCTTCTTACATGGCTTGCGACCATCGATCGCTATGTTTATTTGTCATGGCTTCCCTGTAGCTCTCTGGTTCTCCCACACCAGTGAGCATCATATACTCTGTATCAGGATACCTGGTGGATGGCCTGCGTTCTCTCGTACAGTTTCACGTCCCTTGTTCTAATGGTGGTTGTACTGGAGTTGGTTCTTCTTGCGGCTCTAATGGCTCTGCGCCATCAACATCAACACCTGCTTCTTCATCACCGAGGTCATCCTGCATACCTCCCCCAGGCTTCCTATACAGGAGGAGGAAGTGGATCCAAGTTCATCAGGGCATCTTTTGGGGCTCTAGACTTCTCTGGCTTCTCGATTTCCTCAATGTTCTGTTTCGAAGAAGATAACATCTCTACTTCGAATCAGCTTCCTAGCTACTGGATCCCATAACTAGAAACCAAATTCTTCACTAAAATAACCAAGAAATATACACTGTTTCATTTTACCATCTAGCTTAGAGCGTTCATCCTTGGGGATGTGCACAAATTCTCTACATCCAAACACCTTCAAGTGCTGATAGGACACATCTTTTGCTATCCAAACTCTTTCTAGAATATCACCATTCAAACGATGTAAAGGAGAATGGTTGAACATGTAAGTAGCTATCAGCAGCGCCTTCCCCCAAAAATATTTAGTGAGCTTCGCATGAGAGAGCATAGAGCGAACCTTCTCTAAGGTGGTTGTGTTCATCCTCTCTGTGACTCCATTCTGCTGAGGTGTCTTGGGAATCGTCTTCTCAAATCTAATGTCGTGCTTTCTGCAATATTCCTCGAACGAATCTCTGTACTCGCCACCATTGCCTATTCTAACACACTTGAGCTTTCTTCAAGTTTGTCTTTCCACTCTGGCATGGAACTCCTAGAACATGTCTAGTACACGATCTTTTGTTTTCAAAACATAGACCCAAACCTTTCTACAATGGTCATCTATGAAAGTGACAAAATAGTATGCACAACCTAGAGATCTGTGTGTCATAGAACAGACGTCCGTATGCACAAGGTCGAGTATATTCTTTTTTCTATGTGGAGGAAAGAAAGAAATTATACTTTGTGTTGTTTTCTAGCTATGCGGTCAACACACGGTTTAAGAGGAATACCTTTCACGTTAGTTAAAAGTTGCTTACGTGCAAGAATCTGCAAGTTTCTGTCTCTTGTTTTCCTCGTTCAGCATACTATCTTTTTCGATGTTCATCGTGAGCTTCCCTTTAGGAGCAGAGTTGCTTAGTGACACCACCAGTGTCTCCTGGCTATAAAGTAAGGAGCTTAATAGTAATAGTGCTTGTATCTCATCATCAAACTTTAGCTCCATACCTGTCAATTGATTGAGAATACCCTGAAAATCATTCAGGTACCCTACTAAACTACGGCCATCTCTAAACTACAACTACACTCGCTTTCGCATCATGGAAACTTTATTCATTGTAGTCTTCCTGTGTTAAATCGCCTCGAGTTTTTCCTATAGAGCAAAAGAATCGACGTTGTTGGCCACATGTTAGAAGACACACGGGTCGATATATTGTCTTATCACACCAACAACTTTGCGTTGCAACAACGCCCAAGCTTTCTACTCTTTATTAGCGGGCTTCGTCTTGGTTACGATAAGTTCGTACAAACCCCTACAGGAAAGGGTATCCTCTATTCTGGACATCCATATCGAATAGTTCAATGAGGTTAATCGGATCATGCCACCAATGATGTCCCCACCTTTCATTTTAATTAGCACAGTAATCGGATCGCCTTGCAGTTAATTTAATCCAAGCTCTGATACCGAGCTGTTAGGAAAAGTCTGTTTAAGCTGCTGTGGAAATTGTCCGACAGTTTTTCCTTATCGTGCAATTAAAATGAGATAATTAAATAGCCCAAAATAAATAGAGTAGACATCTAGATTTTAAAATGAAAAACCCCCTAAAAGTAAAAAGGGGTAAAAATCACGGGACCATTGCACTACAAAATATCCACTAAAGAGGAATTATAAATTTCGTCCCTCGGAATTATATGATAATATCCAAACAAGATTTTGGACCACGTCTAAGGCATTTTGGGGCACATTTTCGTGACTGAAATAATGCATCCATCAATGTCAAGCATATTTCCTTTCAGGTTTAATAGCATCCATTTCAGGCTTGAATTTTCATTTTCAAATATATTATTTTTCTTTAATTCATATAAGGCTCAGGAATAATTATCATATCAGGCTAGGGGGTGAAACATGTCATAAATTAGTTATTACCCAAGCAATAAAGGTTCAGAAAATGGAACAACTTTTACTTATCACTACATAATCTACAGGAAATAGTGCATAGGTCACCAATCCTCATCCGCCCACTTGTCTAAAGCCTTTCTCAAATATTGAAAGTGCTTATTTAGGTGGTTCTACTCATTCCCATAGAGGTAACCAAGTATACGATTTCTTATGTAACCACTGGATTCTAAATCGAGAAACTATAAAGTCGATTCCATGAGATCATAACTTAGGATCCTCAAGTCAATATCAAAGAATAGAACATCCATTGTGGCATCCCATGTCATGATCTTTCAAACACAAGTATCAAGATTCATCAAGAATATGTCAATAAAAGAGATTGACTCAACTACTTATTAAATAATCCAGAATAGTATATGAAAGTAAATGTCAACAAAAAAAACCATAAATTAGACACCTAAACTAGTTTTATTACAACTCTAAATTCATAATACTAGAACGATCCTTTAGATTAGTCTCCCAGCAAGCTTCTCTTCTTATAGGTACTTTTTGTAATTTTTCTCATAGTTAGGATGTCCCCACTGTTGGTTTAACTCGTAATTCCAAATCTCCTCACATAACTTCCTTCCATTGATCTTCCATTTCTCATTCACGAAATATTCCTTCTTATTCGGTTCTTTATCCACGAACAGGTTGTCATACTTAATTTTCTATGTTGAGAATCTCCCATAACGGGGCAAGGTATGTATAATTGTTGCTACCTGGTATATCGGATGCCTTAATGGATCATAAATCTTCTTCAAAACCCCTATAACCTTTAGTGTTCTTTCTAAATGTCGATATAAATCGTCCCATGATAAAAAAAAAACACGAAATCCTTTGCCGCATTGGTTTTAACGGTATTTTATTAAACTTCCATTTTACTAACTTGCTAAATTTTATTCTTAAGTTAATCACAAGAATCACTTAATTACAAGGTACGAGTGGTCACATAAGATCATGCCAAGAAACATATCACCCAAATCACCCATTCCTTGCTTAACACGTACATGGTCAGATTCATACCCATAACCTCTAACTTGGATTTTTTGTTGTTATTATCACATGTTCCTTTCTTAAACCCATGCTATGACATCATTCTGTAACGCCCCAAGATTTTCTATCCAATACTGCCACATACATGGCATTATCGCCGCTCCAAAGTCCTTTCGAAGCAAGACGACAAGATTATAAGGGGTTTAAGTATCAGAAATATAGGGAACTAACAAGAAATGTCCAACTTACATTGTCTTAAATTACATGAAAATCAAATGTATAGAAATATAGGGAAATATTACAGCAAGCCGAATTTAATCAACATCACTATGAAACGATCCATTCCATGATCCTTTATTATGTGAAACAAAAACTTAACCATTACCTCGAATGCCTAGTAACACAGGATACATATCCATTTCAGGGGTCCGACATGCTTATTATATCATGCGTTTTCCATGCATAAACAAGATGTAATGCAAGCAACACCGATCAATCATATGCCAAACAAGAATATATATATATATATATATTCGTACATAATAATAATTTAAGTTATCAGGTTAATCCTTGTTTCATTACCCTTAGCCTTCATTAAATCTTTTAAGGCTTTTCATGCATTTCATGTCATGTCGTATAATTTTCGTGACTTTTACAAGTTGATGACATGGGAGGAGTTACCACAGGAATTTAATATGTTACATATTATGGCCGTATTAGGAATAATTAAACAAGATTTATGGTCTCTGTAATCGACCCAGAATAGTTCATTTTAATCAAACACGACCATCACTTGATGTCGCTACTGCACGTGAAAGAGTTAATTACACCCTCCATAGCTAGTAATGTAACCATAACTCTCCTCGTCATTGATAATTACAGGAATTTCTTCATGTGCAGGATTCCAGGATTCTCAGACATATAACAAGAAATTAATCATAATAATTCCATACACAGCAGTTGACTGTCATGTCGTTCATAATTTAGGATTTCATAATTTAGGATTTCACATACTTACGAATGCAATGCAACAAGACCTGGCAGTTGTGCTCGTGCTTCGCATATGTTTGGCATAACTCAACTAATGTATTCACGATTTCTTGGGTATGTTGAATCGAGAAACAAGAGATGCAAAGGCTAATGCATAGCTGCCCCACCGGTCATCGATCAATAAATAATATGAAGGGTTGAAGTGTAACTTTTCCATAAACAGTTGTTTCTGCTCTGGTTCGATGTGAAATTAACGTGATTTGAGACCAGTTTATATAAACAAGTTGTTGAGATATTTATGAAAGTGGTTAACATATTTAGGAGATTTTCAGGCCATTGAAATCATCTCAAAGATATCCGAAATATCTTATGAATATTTTTTATTTTATTTTTTGAATTCATTGGATATTATAATAGTTGAATAAAAGCAGGTAGAATTAACTTTATTAATATATGCTAAGAAACGATCGTATACAGAAACACATTATAGATTAAAGATTCTTAAACAGTCTCAACAAAAAGATAAACCAACTACATTGACTTAAAAAGAAAAAAGAAACGTAATGAAACTCGAATACGAGCTAACACGAAAAATGAGTGAAATATAAAATGCATCAAAACTGTATATGAGACTTTTTCCATGAATATAAAAGAAACATGGAAAAAAGAAGAATAAAAAATATATTGTATTAACGTCAAGTATAGCAGCAAACAGGGATTAAACCCATGGAAAGCAACATCAATGAACAAGCTGGGTGGGACTTTATGAATTGATGCAATTAACTATATATTTGTTGATATACTGATGCTCCCTCCTGCAATGCCAACATCAAATAAATAATAAACAAAAAGAATAAAAATATATGATGATGGCTTTGCCACATGAGCATTTATGCTCATAGGGTCATGTGGCCGTAATGGGGATGGATTTCCCAAGTTCCACATTGTCTCATTGATAAGTCAAGTTTGGCCGAAAACAGCAATCTGTCTATATAAACTGTCTCAAATCATGTTAATTTAACATTGAACCTGAACATCTTGGTCGAGAGCAGAAGCAACTGTTTATGGAAAAGTTATGCTTTAACTATTCATATTATTTACTGATCCATGACCAGTGGGGCAGCACCGTCATTAGCCTTTGCATCTCTTGTTTCTCAATTCAATATACCCATTAAATCGTGAATACATTAGTTTAGTTATACGAAATATATGCGAAGCACGAGCACAGCTGCCAGGTCTTATTGCATTGCATCCGTAAGTACACGAGTCATCCAGTTGTTGGTGGAAGCATTCTGAAAAGGCTTACTGATGATGCTGCCAACTTGGCTTAAAATCGTTATGGATGCCAAGTTCTTTGTGGCATCTTGGACATGGAGATTCCTAGTGTTCCCTCTACCATTGTGGATCATGTCCTGCATAGGGTTGTTGAGCTTTCGATGAATGTTCAAGGCGGCCAGCTCATGTAGACTCTTATAATGAAGTCCCAACAAGTTGATTTGGATCGGATCGTAAATAGGGTGGTTAAGATCGAACACTTCTTGGATGTTCTCCAAGACACTACTGGTAGCTGCATTGTACAAAGCGTGAACATGAGAATGGGCCAGTGGAAAATGGTGAATGAAAATCTGGTGATTGCTCGTGGCTGGAAGAAAGGTACTCTATACATGGTAGAGTTACCCACTAATGAAGTAAACTCGGTTGGTGATGATGCTGGTCAGTGTTCTACTCTGTGGCACCAAAGGCTTGGGCACATGAGTGAGAAGGGTATGAAGATGGTAGTCTCGAAGGGGAAGATTCCAGAATTGAAGAAGGTAGAAGTTGGTTTCTGTGAACCATGTGTGTTTGGGAAGCAAAAGAAAGTCACTTTTGCAAAGTCAGGGAGGACACCCAAGGGAGAGAAGCTGGAGCTTGTTTATACAGATGTGTACGGGCCAACATCAGTCCCATCATTGGGAGGATCGCGCTACTATGTCACCTTCATAGATGATTCAACTAGAAAGGTATGGGTCTACTTTATGAAGCATAAATCTGAAGTATTTAATACCTTTAAAAGGTGGAAAGCTGCTATTGAGAATGAAACTGGACTGAAGATTAAATGTTTAAAGTTTGACAACGATGGTGAATACAGTAGTAGTGAGTTTAGTGATTACTATGCTGAGAATGGAATTAGAATGTTGAAAATTATTCCTGAGACACCTCAGCAGAATGGTGTTGCTGAAAGGATGAACAGGACATTGAATGAGAGGGCAAAGAGTATGAGGATTCATGCAGGGTTGCCAAAGATATTCTGGGCAGATGTAGTGAGTACAGCAGCATACTTCATTAATCGTGGACCCTCGGTTCCCATGAGGTTCAAGATTCCTGAGGAGGAGTGACAAGGGAAGGATGTATCTCTCTCTCACTTGAAAGTTTTTGGCTGCGTTTCTTATGTGCGTGTTAAAGATACTGACAGGGACAAACTTGATCCAAAAGCAAGGAAGTGTACTTTCATTGGCTATGGTGCAGATGATATGGGATATCGTTTCTGGGATGATCAGAATAGAAAGATCATTAGAAGCAGAGATGTCACATTCAATGAAAGTACGGTGTACAAGGACATGTTTGCAGGTGATGCTGAGGGCACAAAGAAACCACCAGAGAAGGAGAAGGAGAAGGCAGAGCTAGAAGATATCACAGATAAAGATCTTGTTGGGAGCAGTGGGAGCTCAGGTGACATAACAAGTGAGGAGGCAGTTCTAGTCACACCAGAAGTGAGAAGATCCAACAGAACCATTAAGCCTCCTCAAAGATACTCTCCATTAGCGAATTACCTGTTGTTGACTGACGATGGAGAGCCTCAGTGTTATGATAAGGCGTTGCAGATGGATGATTCGGCTCAATGGGGGTTAGTTATACGGGAGGAGATGAACTCCCTTGAGAAGAATCATACTTGGTTTTTGACTACTTTACAAGCAGGAAAGAAGGCTTTGTAGAACAAGTGGGTGTTCAGGGTCAAAGAAGAACATGATGGCAGGAAGAGATACAAAGTAAGGTTATTGGTGAAGGGTTTTCAGCAGAAAAGAGGTATTGACTATAATGAGATATTTTTTCCTGTTGTCAAGATGACCACCATCAGACTTGTTTTGAGTATTGTTACTGTAGAAGACAGCATTCTTACATGGTAATCTTGATGAGGACATCTACATGGTACAGCCAGAGGGTTATCATATAGCTGGGAAGGAGAACTTGGTCTGTTAGTTAACCAAGAGTTTGTATGGTGTAAAGCATGCGCCAAGACAGATATCTGAAGTTTGACAATTTTATGAGCAGGAGTGGGTACAAGAAGAGTGACATGGACCCTTGTTGTTACACGAGACGTTTTGGTTCATCCTATATCATATTATTGTTGTATGTCGATGACATGTTAGTTGCAGGTTCTGACATGGAGGAAATCAACAGATTGAAGGAACAATTGTCCGAGGAGTTCGAGATGAATGATTTGGGTGCCTCAAAGTAGATTTTAGGCATGAGTATGAGCATCAACAAATCTGAAGGCTCTCTAATATTATCCCAAGAGAAGTATATTGGGAAAGTGTTAGAAAGGTTCAGCATGCAGGATGCCAAGGCCATATATACACCTTCAGGGGCTCACTTCAATCTCACAAAGAAGCAGTCACCTAAGACGGATGAAGACAAGGCAGCAATGGCTAGAGTCCCTTATGCATCTGCAGTTGGGAGCTTGATATATGGAATGGTGTGCACGAGACCAGACATTGCTCATGCAGTGGGAGTAATCAGCAAGCTCATTTCTAATCCAGGGAGACAGCATTGGGAAGCAGTCAAGTGGTTGTTACGCTACTTGAAAGGTACTTCCAAAACATCATTACGCTTCAGCAAGAATAATATTGTTTTGGAAGACTATTCTGATGCAGATTTTGGAGGCTGTTCGGACACAAGGAAGAGTGCCACAGGATTTGTTTTCATAGTGGGAGTCATAGCAGTTAGTTGGATGTCTCGACTCCAGAAGAGTGTTGCACTTTCAACCACAGAAGCGGAGTACATTGCTATTTCAGAAGCAGGGAAGGAAATGATTTGGTTGAAGAACATTCTTGAGGAGTTGGGCAGGAAGCAACATAATAGTATCCTTTACAGCGACAGTCAGAGTGTCATTCATCTCGCGAAGAATCCTGTGTTCCATGCGAAGACAAAGTAAATCCAGTTAAGGTATCATTTCATCAAAGGATTGATAAGTGATGGCACTTTGTCACTAAGGAAGGTCCTTGGGTCAAAGAATCTTGCAGACATGTTGACAAAGGGAGTTACTATAGAGAAGTTGAAGTTATGCATAGCTTAAACTGATCTTCATGGTTGATTGTTGATAAGGCGCCACACTAGCCTGGAGGAGTTGCAATTTTGGCTTTGCTAGAGTTACATTAGAGTGCAGTTGATGTGATTAGTCTCCAAGTGGAAGATTGTTGAGTTGTGGAGTCTGATTTGCCAGAGACCTCTTGTGCGCTACGCTTGCGGGAGTCCGAGGACGCGAGCGGCTCGGCGGGGGGTTTTTGGCCCAATTCTAGGCTAAGTCTATAAATACTCTGTAATTGTAAACCCTAGTTAAGAGTTGATTACCTTGCGCTGGTGCGGCTGTGGATTAGGTCAGATTTGACTGAACCACGTTAAATCTTGGTGTTCATCGTTTTTTATTTTTGCTTTACTGTTTTGCAATTGCGTGTGTGCGTTTGAGATCTCGATCAATACCCCAACACTCAAGTGTCTTTGTCTTGTTTAGAATCATGGCATGTAAGCTTATATGTGCCTTTATGTTAATCCTAACCTTGACAGACCGTCTTTCCATGTTTCTAAGCTTGACACCTAAGAGTTTATTCCTAAACCTTATGGCCACACATGTGGCTTAAAGGGAAACATGTTATTGGTCGAGTATTGAATGCTTAAGTTTCGTAACACCATTCGTCATTGTGTTTATGTCTTTCTTGTTAGCCCTTTCACAATGTAAAACGTCTTAAACCCGTCATGTGTTTAGCTTCATATTGCCACTAGCGATGGACATTACGCTATCAAAAATACCCGGGCATTACATCCCCCCACCCACCCCCCTCAATAATTATGCCGGGTTCCTTATTAGGAGCCCAGCTATTTAACTATGCATATTAATTTTTTGTCCTTTCTGTATGGAAGCTTGTTGCTCAATATACTTCATATTCTTTTCCAGACAGAGGATGATCAAATCTCTCTTTTTTTTTACGATCTCCTGAGCAATTTCAAGTTTCGATGCTTCTCATCTTTGTAAATGTAGAAGCTGATAGCTTTGGTCCCCTGTTTTCCAACTCTTAAGGAGTATCTTCTTTATTTCAATTATTTAATAACAAGTACAGGTACATATTTGACCCAACTGTTGGGAATTAGTTTTCTACATCGGCTACGGGGGAGGCAAGGTGATAGTTTATAAAATATATTGCAAGTCCTAATGATCATTACTTACAAGCCCAAAATAAATAAACAGTATCTTGACATGGGAAGTGGACTTGCATGTGTTTCACCTTGACCCGATCTTAAAAAATGGTATGAGAGTTCAGGTTGAACCCAATTGAACCGAGTCCCCGGGATGATTTGTTAAATGGATTACAAGCTCTAATTGTCGAGATTGCATCAAATTATGTTAGTCTGGTCTTGGTTGATTGTGGATGACAATCATCTGTTTCATCCATTTTTCCTCTATCCACTTGTCTTGGTGCAGTTTGATGAGCAGAGGGAACATGTCACAGTGGAAAGGATCTTACATGTTGTATTCTTGGATGTGGAACGTCAAAGTCCTGTAAGTAGATGTACCCGTCATTTGACTATTCATGTATTTGCATGTTAGAGACTGAACTTGTGGCTTGGCTTGACTCTCCTAGGTAATAGAAAAGCTGAAACTGCAGTTGCCAGAAGCGGAGGCTGCTCTTGAAGCACAGAAGAAGCCTTCAGCATCTGCTGATAACGGTCCGACATTAGTTGGTGAAGGTCTCATTATAGATGAATTTAGATCGATTATTCTTTTTTTTAATCTGTGTAATCATTGATTTTGTTTACTTTTCGTTGGAATTTTTCAGAAAGAGGGAAGAGAGAAGTATCTTGCTCGTGAGCAAGTTGAAGCCATAGATACACTGTGAAGCATCTGTTTGTATCAAAGTGTTATTTTCTTAGTGTGTTGCAATCTTTCATGTTTTTGATGTGGAGAGTAAATGTTGGAAGGCCTCACGTAGATATAAACTTTGTGAATATTCGATTGTTCTTTGAAATAATGCTCTGTCTATGAAATCAATTTTATAATTCCGATCACAATATGTTTGTAACTCGTAGGCTGCATTTCTTAAAAATTGAGGCTTGTCGTTTGGTATAAAGTTGTTGCATCTTTTTTCCCTTTGAATCTCGAAGTTTTCCTTTGTCATTTCCATTGATTCTTGTTCTGGAAAGCTGGTCAATCTGGCGCCGATCTTTCTTTTTCCTGTCAATGTTTCATCTAATTGGTGATGACTTGATAATATGGGATTTGAGGTGATTCCTGTTTGCTTGGAAAGGCTCAAGGAACTACTGTCTACTCCTGTCAGTATGGGAATCCACTTTCAAACACGCTCATCCAAAAAGGTTGTTACATTGAATAGAAGAATTCGCATGGTTCTCAAAGATAATATTTCAATGCTCGGATAAAGTTAATATATTTTGTTGGATGTGTTAAAAGTTCTTCATTGAAATTTACATAGAAAATATTTCAAAGGATGATAACTGATGGCAAAGATGTTTTTGCAACAATCAAAGATTTTTTATTATATATATTTGACAGATGTTGTGACGAGTATCTCAGATTTAGGGGAAGACATACTTCTATACTCTAGTCAGTTATATCAAAGCGGTGAAACGTAATAAAATTGTGAATAAGGTTTAGAAAATATATATTTGTTGCTCTTAAACCAAGAAGTCAGGATGGCCGAGTGGTCTAAGGCGCCAGACTCAAGTTCTGGTTCTCGTGAGAGAGCGTGGGTTCAAATCCCACTTCTGACATCAAGAATATATTTTTTTCCTCTTTAGTACGTTTTTCTACCTTATTCTATACCAAATCCAAGGTATGTACTCAATGTATCAGCATCTAATCTCCCGACCCAGAATGATTGTCAACCACTTGAATTGTATATTTCTATATAGCACTGCTCTACCTTATTCTGTGTGTTGAATCCTTTATATATCAAGTTATCCTTATTTTTAAATGTTGATAAGATTTAGTATAATAATTAAAGGATGAGTTAATGAAATAGGTATTAGAAAAACAAATTGATTTGATGTTTTTTTTATATGAAAACTTGTAATATTTTGTGATGACAAAAAAAAAAAAAAAAAAAAAAACTTTACGTCATATCGGACAGAGTGACTACCCAATAAAATTGATATTGTACCAATTTTTTTTATTTTTTTTAATGCCAAGCCCTTGGATTCCGAATGTGCTTGAAGCTATTTACTAATTTTCGAGCAATTATACACCAATTCCAGTAATGCACCCAAAGAGGGGGGCGGATACCTTGCTGTGCTGTTTTCTGCTTAGACTTTTTTTTTTTTCTTTTTTCCTATTTTAATGTTTTTTTCTTTTTTTTTCCTTGGATTGTTAGATCTCAATCCAACAACCCATAAAATACTATTGTAGGAAACAACACAGGATCCGTATCCCCTAGAGGGCACTAAGCTACTTGTTTGATCCATAGCTAGGTAAGTTTCTCTATTCCGTGCATCAATCAATTATCAATTATCATCCCAATCTTTTATAAAAATAGTTCCTCGGCTACCTACCTGAAGACACATTAGGCTGCAGTTCGCACGCCGATATATGTTCTCAGATTTACCAATTGGTCCATATATATTGCAGTGATTGGACATCATCACAATAACAGACACTGTTAAAATGCATCATCGTCTGCAAACCACTGAGAACTCAAATCAAAGTTGTCTACATTTGTATTCTAATCCACATCTTGAACGATACAACCTAATATACGACAGGAAAATGACCGCGACAGCCTCACACGTCTTAACATAACACCAATAAACCAATGTAAAATCACCGGCTAGCCATCACGATCAGAACACGTATACATGGTAACGTGACGCTCCGGCCAATAATTAGAATCGCCATCACCTTTAGTTCAAGGCCAGTATATTTGGAAGAGTCCTACGCTTTATAGTCCACAAGAGTTCCCGCAACTTCATTGTCAGGATGAGATGGGCAAAAGGGTACATTCCAGAGCATTTCGGCTTTGAATAAAGGCCACAAGCAAAGGATCTTAGACTTTGAATCATCACCCACCACCAGCACAAGCTCACAAAACAGCACACCACCAGTTTGTTCCCATGCAGAAGTATAAATAAAGCATCAACCAAAGTTGGAAATTTGTAATCTTCTCTCCGCAGATTCTTGAAAATCACTACACAAGAAGAATAGAAGATTTAAGAGATGCTTGAAGGGAAGGCGATAGTTGGGGAGACGGATATGCTTCAAAACATGCAGCAGGACGCTCTCAATCTCGCTGCAAAAGCCCTAGACTACTATGATGTTACCGAGGCTACTGAAATCGCTTGCTTCATTAAGAAGGTGATAATTAACTATCTAATGCATCTTGTCATGTTCTTGGGCTTTGACTTGCTATACCTTGATACTAATCTGATTCTGAGTATATCCTTCAAATTGGCATGATTCTAAATAAGCTTATGACATAATGGCAAGATACTTCCAGCGGTCTTTGAGGAAAAAGGACAAGTTGGTCCCTCAGTCAATCTTCTCCTTCGAGGAGAATATTCCTCGATTACATTGACTGTTCACGGGGGTCAATGAGAGACCAACTTGTTCAATCAGAAGATTTGAGGACATATTTGAGAATATGAAGATTTTGAGGGCTCAATTCTTGCCCCCTTCAAGATTAGTGTCCAAGCATCTAAGCAGCGCTGGCTACACCACCAAAATGTCCCTTTATCACAATATTTCTACCAAGAAAAAGAGCATGCAATTCTCTTACCCCATGCTTAATCTAATACATTGATTCTCATCATTCAATGCCACAAAGCATGGACTTAGTATGTAGCTCAAGAATAGCTACTTCACGTATGTGCATAACACGGTTTCCTATGTTTGGCTAATGCAGGAATTCGACAAGGTCTATGGATCAGGATGGCAATGTATAGCAGGGACCGACTTCGGTTCATTTGTGACTCATTTTTGTGGCTGCTTCATACATTTCTGCATTGGCAGCCTTGCGGTTCTGTTATTCAAGGGATCAACGGGCCAGATACCCACAGATGCTAACCAGCTTGCTACCATAGAGAAGATCCAAGCATGATTTTTTCCAGCAACTTTTTCCTCAAGTCTTGGACTGACTATGGTTGATGCAGTTGTATTTGTTTCAATTGAATTTCTGGATCAAACGCAGAACAGTTCCGGGTGTAAAAACCAGTTGGAGATTTCGTGCTTTTTGTGCATCACCATGTTACTGTATTTCTAACATATCAAAAGCAAATTCAATAACTATAAACGGGTTTGTTCACCTTCTTGGTGTCCTTAGATTGATGTTTTGTGCAA